>JTDE01001415.1:18960-145313 GCA_014338405.1 Paragonimus skrjabini miyazakii | reverse complement strand
AACTGGGTGCAGGCGAGTCAATATTGTTTGCTCCTTGCACTCACCATGTACACACTCCTCCACCTTGTACGAGCCAACCAATCGTAGTGTGTTTCAGCCTAACCACACTAATCAATCTTCTGACCTCGTCCGTTATTGAATGGGCTACAGTTGACTCAGAGAAATCCCTTCGGACATCTTTAACTAGCATCGAATAACTGGAAGTTGGTATCGAGACACATGAGAAATTGACATCAGGTCATCCCATAGTCAGTGTTAATCTCATCTCCAATGTTTCCATCGGAAAACATTGATCTGCAATACTTGTTTCTTGAGTACCCTGAAACATGAGTTTGAGATCATATTGTCTTCGAACTGGATCAGAATGTTGAAACTGGGAGCATCTCAAAGATGATGTTTTCCAATTACTTTTTTGAAGGAGATTATCGACTCAATCGTGAACATATTCTGACGCTCATCACTGTTCGATGGAAGCCAAGAATCTATTTTTTTTCTTCTGCTTATCCGACCTGGATTAATATAAATTCGATGGTTGTTATTTATGTTGCTCTTAATTGACTTTTCAGAGGAACTGCTCGTGTCTTAATTTTTCTTCTTTGAGACTCCTTCCCGGCTTCTTATCTTGTTGCTGTTCTGCTGTGGCTTTTAGCCCTCCTCATTACGGTTTCTATCTCGCAGTGCTCTTGTATGTCCCCACCTATTGCTTTTGAACGAATACCTTCAGATTATTTCCATAACCAATCTTATAACAATATGACCGTTTTTGACGAAGTAACCATGAGAGTCCACAGGAACCATGGGTTCAGTAAAATGAAACAAATGTTTTGCTAACAATCATGCTGGTAGTTTAGTAAAGCTTAAACTGTGTGGCCAAATTAACCTATCCGCATCTAACGTGGCCGGGCATTCGCAACTTACCTAAAACTGATGTGTGTGCCTGACTAACTGAGACTTCGTGTCGAGCTGCCGTTTCCCTCAGTTTTGATGAAGACTCGTGTTGAACTTACCTCATTTTTTATTTCATGAACTCTTCTCTCCGTCCTTCCCTTGCTCACAGTGTAAATTTTTTCATTGTGATATTCATAGTCAACATAAATCACGTACTGAATCTTACGGACTTAGTTAAATACCCTAAAGAATGCGTGGCTTTGATCAGTAAATTTGTATAAATTTGCATTGAAGATCAGAAAGCTCATTTGATTTCGAAGTGCAAGTTTGTTGAGTGCCAAATTTTCCTTTAGTCAATTGGTTCTCATGTTCTCCATCACCCATATTTTTCTAAGCTCTGCTGATTAAGCCTCAGTCGTACACTACAGATATACCGGAAGTGCATCTGAAACCCATTTAGCGGTTTTGTCCCACTTTTCACTGTATTGTACGAAGAATTTTGCTTTAATTTGATGCTCAAGATCACGTTTTCGTCTACTTATCTGAAATACGATACAAAAATAAGACCTTCAAGAACCTCTCATGTGCGTATGTTCGCTGTCCGATTTTCACTCTGGGCAGACAAACTTGACAGCAGTTGTATCGAAAATGATTGGTTAGATTTTTTAATCAAACATTATGTACGTATATTGAAATCTAGTGATTTGCCAACGTGCAAAACTAATGATCGAACATTTTTTGAATAGAGAACGACCCGGTAGCAATTTAGTCTAACATGGAACGCTCAAATCTGTGAATACTTATTCACGAGCCAGCTGGTCAAGTTGATAGAAAATATGAACCTGGATTATTCTGTTTCACTCGTCCCTCGCGCCTATTTCCAGCGCAACCACGGATTGCTCACTGCCATAGCTAACAGCGACTCGTTCTAGCCCTAGTAGTTGCTTTCCAAGAGAAGTACTTGTTTCTAATATTCAGCTTTTGTGTACTAACTTTTGAAACCAAATATGTAGTTGCCTATCCTCGTGATTCAGAGATTCGGTGGTTAGGAATTTAAGATGAGTCGGGTGGTAATCGGGTTCAACGACATTAGTGCCGTCGTTATTTGGAGGAGTTGTCTGTGAAGTAAGTGCACTTGAAAAAGCAGATAAGTAAAAGCAGCAAGGAAGGTGGTTTGTTGATATTACCTTACTTTCATTTGCGTCTGTTGTTGAGTGTTTGAATACAGACGTAGTTCTGTTTTAGTAGTCAGGCCACATCCCATATCTGTTATTTTTTGCTAGAGCTTACTTGTTCTTCGTCGTTTTATGGCAACAATGAGAACCAATGATGTATTGCTATCGTTATGATGATTATGATGATGACTGCACACTTAGTTTTTCACCTTCGCTCATCTAGAGAACTTACTTGTTCCTTGTTCCTTTAGCTGAAAAGGTTGGAAATTCTACTGACGCAAATTTTTGTTAACACTCTTTTCTCTATTCAGTATTGTGAAATAATCGAGGTACATATATGGAGTGAGTGAAAACATTCAGCCTCGTTCTGATGTGACCATCCATAAGGAAGGCAAAAGCCACTGATGATAATTTTATTGTTATTATTACTACTACTACTACTACTATTATTCATGTTATTATTTTAAACAGAACATCACCTACACTTGTTTATAGCTATCGCCTCCAGAAAGTCGTGTGGGCTAATTGTTTGAAAGTGATTTAGCCAGCACTATAGGCGAGGATTAAAATCAATTGTAGATGATGTTTAAATTTGAAACACGGAAGTCGTTTGCCTCACGGTGGTGGACGTTGTTACTTCAGATGGTATCCTCGAAAAGGTAGTTTTTTTTGCATTCAGTAAAATGCTTGAAAGATAATGTCTCAAATAACTAACCGTTTAATACAACAAACGAAGATCATTTAAACGCCGGACCACGATAACAAATCTCTTACGTGCGTCTTTACTAACAGTTCTAGGTGTGTGCGATTTTAGAAAAGGACGGAACTGATCCGCAACCACCATAACTAGTGGAACACACGTCTACAAATCAGTCAAAATCCTAGTTGTTGATTGTCTAACAGAGAACAGCTAGCACCTTTGCTTAGCTTCGGCAAGTTTTAGAAGAGAGGTGAGTGTTATATTCAAGAAAGTCGGACATGCAACTGTTCTAATTTGCAGTCGAGTGTTTTCAAGCAATCATGAAATGTTCGGAGAACCTACAGTACCTGGATGATGGACGGTGCGGAAAAAAATAAGCCCACCAATAGTGGAAATCTGCCCTACAGGTGATAAGGAATAAACAAGGATCCATAAGAAATATGATCAATCAAACAGAAGATGTTCCGACCGTAATCTCGCTACATCGTGTACCATAATTCCAGTCGGTAGTGGTTTTGTGCGAAATGGAAATTAAAACACCCCTTCACTGAACAATCTTTCATCACACTTTAAGCAGGGACCACTACTCTGGTACACAGTCTAACCATATACGATTGTTCTAGGCTAGCACAGTAGCAACCAAAAAGTACCTGAGCTTTAAAATGTGGTATTTTCACTATACACTATCTTGATTGTTCTGTCTTCACACGTTTATTGTTGAACGACCTTATTCCTCCAGTACACGACCAAGTCACATCGGAGAACGGTGACCTTTCAATTTCAACAGTGGCCTTGGTGGATTACAGCCTGAACTGGTTGAGAAATCCTGCCGGAGCAATCGATCCCCTGGATCATTTGGTGGATTTAATATAAGACAGTGGGACGGGTGGGTAACAGAGTCCAAATGTTAAATTTCCGAGTTCCTGGTGTGGCTTTGTAGCTCAGCTGGTACAGCGCTCGCCGCGTTGAGGCGTGCTGTTCATGTCGCTGGTTCGAATCCAGTCAAAGTTCAGACTTTTCACAATTGGGTCTCATCTATAAGCATAAATCTGTCAGACAACTTATTAGTAAAACTTATCACAGGTCGGTCTGTTCTTGTTTTATCTGTTTTTTCCTCTGTCTAAGAAACGGCAACATTATGAAACCCGTAAGGGCTAAGATATTTTGTATGATACCCATGTGAATGACTGCTGACAGGCACCAATCGTGAGACACCTCTTCAATCTCCCACATGAAACTGGAGAGTGTGGTGAGTTCAGAAAACAGTCACTCGCCACCATCCTTGAAGACGGCTGAAAACAGAAGTTCTGCAACCAAAGCTTTACTGCTTTTCTGTGGGTCAAGCCGTAACGTTAGTTCGATTTCGGACGAAGAATCGTCGGGACCGTCGTGATTAACTATAAAATCTCCATTGTGAACAACTAGGTTAGCTGACTTCGACTAGTTTATGTGTTTCCCAAGTTGCTCAGCCAGTTTGTCCAGTCGCCGCGACAAGTTGTAAATACGTGAGCTACTGTTTTCACATGCAGCCTCATTTTTACCTTGTCGATGGCTAGTGCGAATGCGAATCACGGATGACAACGCCCGGTTGCTCCATGATAAAATGCCTTTCTCAGCTATTTGAGCTGCTCAGAAACGTAGGCCTAACGAAACTTGAACAGACACTTCATTTTCTGAGTTTCAGTTCATGGTAGTGTTCACCGTATTTGGAGTCAAGGGGGGCTCAATCGACGTTTGTTCATAAGTTCTATTGAAATAGTAGAAATTCACTCCGTACGTGTCTGCGCTGCTTGTGTGGAACAGACTTTTCCGCGAGAGGTTGAGATTCCCGCCCAATTATCGTTTGCAACACTGCACTGTTTTGCTCCAGGCAGATTGTCTGTCAGTGCGGTCTGATATTTATTGCTTTATAGCTGTGAACAGAACATCCATAGGTTAACGAATAGTCAAAGCGGGTAAAGGCAACTGTACTACTCTGTCGCGTGCCAGATATTCAACAAACAGACGATGAAAGAATGCATCGTTGAAGCCGTTTTTTACTGTCTCAACTGTTGCAGCATATGCAGATATGACAAATAAACAATGTCTTGGTGGTCTGATCGACTCATTTTAACCAAACTGCTAAGTGTGTCGGCAAACAGGTGACCACTCACAGAGATTCAGTCAAGCAGCCTTTGCTCTGCTTTGGAGCTTAGTGCAATCCTTACCGCTGCTTGACCACGAAATTCAACCCTGAGAAATAAAAACGCCAACTTCAAGCATTTTCTAAGAATGTATTAAGGAAATGAAAACGTTAGGACCATAGAGGCGCGTTTGGAAGACAGCATGCGTTCAAGTCCAGACTGGAGACAGTACTCGTCAGCGCAGCCTGCTGATCTGTTTGTCGGCAAGTGCGGACGTAACAGGAGCCACTGTTAATCATTTTTTCGACCTCAAAGTGGTAAACGTAGAAGGAGAGAAGAAGGAACATGAAAGGCCACGTAACCACAGCAATCTTGCAGAAGCACTTTGCATTTCGAGGCTGCAAATCGCACTTCGAAGTACTTAGCAGAACACAGAATGGCGTTCAGCGTTGCTTGAGCCGCTTGAATGTTGTCAAACAGCGACACCTTATCGTCAGCATAGTCAAGATCAGTCAGCCTTCTACCAGGTAGGAGGTCTGCACCGGCATCATTTGAGTGACGCAAACAGTCCCCCATTACTTCGTCCATGACGAAATTGAACAAAAATGGTGAAAAGGGACAGCCTTGACGAACGCCGCTTCTGGTGCTGAAGCTGTCAGACAGCTCATCGTAAACCCTAACCTGAGCCGAAGTATGGGAGTAAAGCGCTGACAGTATGTTCACATACTTGGTCGGTACACCCCTGTGTTTAAGCGACTCTAAAAGTGTAGATCGATCCACTGAATCGAATGCATCTTTATAGTCGAGAAATACAGCAATTGTTGGCCGAAGCTACACATGACGCTGCTCCAAAATTTGACGAAGGGTAAAAATGTGATCTACAAATCCCCGGCCAGGACGAAACCCTGCCTGTTCTTCTCAAATGTTTAACTCCCGAACTGCGGTGAGTCGACGGAGTATAATGAATGTCGGAACCCTAGAAAAGACTGGGATCAAACTAATTCCCCTATGGTTTTCACAAGAGCTCCTGATACCCTTTTTGAATATAGGAACTATTATCGCGTGACCCCAGCACAGAGGGATGGTCTACGTCATCCACACAAGTTGAAACAGCTGTCAAGGCCTCGACTAACACCTCTCCACCTTCTTTGAGAAGTGCTGGCATGAGATCATCTGGACCAGCAGTCTTATTACGATTGAGAGCCGAGATGCAATTGCAAACCTCAGTCTCAGTGGGTGGTTCAAAATCTACCGATCAGGGTGCTACATCACAAGTTTGTGGTGACAACACGGTAAAAGCAGGAGGCCAGCTAAATTGACCCTCAAAATGTTCCGCCCAATGCTCCAACCTTCTGGACTTATTATAGATTAGTGTGCCATCTGCCTCGTTGATAGCTTCACTGGCATACGGTCGCTTGGGACCAGTAGCACGGATCAGCTTAAAGAGTTTGCTTGCGTTCCCTGAATCGAAGGCGATTCACATTTCCTTAATTTTTTCCACTAACCAAGCCTCGCGATCAGCCTTTAGACTACGTTTCAACTTCCTACGGAAATCTCTTCTAGACTTATTATGTAAACTACCAGAAGGAACCTTCCGCCTGGCTCCTAACAACTCCAGAGATTTCTCTGAGATCCAATGTTTGTTAAACTTATGTACTTGTGTGCCGCATGCTATAGTACCTGTTTTCTCAATAGCCTGTACGATTTGTGTCCAGCAGCTATTCGGGTTCTCGGAGTGAGTATCACTAAGGCAGCTTTCTAAGCTTGTTTGGTACTTGTGCTTTACCGATGGCAAAGCCAATTTCTCAACAGTCAGTCGTTGCTGTCGGTGGGGTCGTTGACCAGCAAAATAAGAACAAAACGATAACATACCAATGCATGAACTGGGTTCAAGTACGTGCTCCAATAAGAACGACAGTCTTGAATGGAACCACGCCACCTGTAACTAACGGCTATGTGGTCTATCTGAGACCACGCCTGATTCGGAGCAGGCGGGCACGAAGTATAGCAATGACGTGAACGATGCCTAAAACTAGTGCTTGTTAAAAATGGCTTATGCTCAGCATACAGCTACAACAATCGCCCACAATTACCTGACCGATGTGACGCTATCCCAAACCTGCCACCTAAACGAGATTCGGCCTCACCAAGGCGACCGACCTGAGCATTCATATCTCCGGCCAGAACGACTATATCAGAGCCACGTGTCGACCGAAGGAGAGCGGCCATATCCGAGTAAAACGCGTCTTTGACGCCGACACCACTACAGTCAATAGGAGCGTGAGCAGACTTTCGTCTAGAGCCGGCCTTAATAGAATCTGCCAAGTGGGCGGCACAATATCTACTGTTAACAGGAATCCAGTCTACTAATGCGGCTGCAACCGTCGTGTTGAGGACTATATCTACTCCAGCCTGCCATGTAACGGCGGCTGTGGAGTCACCCGAAGTGTATAACCGATATCGGGTAGACAATGCGGGTGCTGTTAGTTCCATACGCTGACTACTGTCCTGGATCCTAGTGTCCGAGACACAACAGACATCGACATGCAATGAGTCTAACGTTCGTGCGAGAGCAGCCTGTTGACCTATTTGTTCTAGAGTGCGAACGTTAAGATCACCTATATTAATTCGCATTCTAGGTCTCAGCAAAGAACGAGAGAGGCCTAAAGCTAAATGGCAACAGACGGAACTTACCGGCTCAGTGTTACCACGGGTAGCTATATCTGCTGTGGGACCTGTGGAGTAACTATCAGAAATGGAGGTTGGGAGGGGCCTGGGAACAATATTTTATAGGACAGTGGGGAAGGGGTCAGCAGTGACATGTTTTCGCCTATCCACCCTGCTGTATGCAGCGGATAAGGCAACCCGGTTTATATTGTGAGACGGTCGATGCAGTAGGGAATTACTGGTGTTGTGACTATTCATGGTTGTGTGTGGATCGAGATACTGCTAGGGCGCCCAGACCTAGACAGGAGTACGATTAGGGCTCTCAACCAAAGCCTTTGGCTCAAAAGCCTATACCGCAAGGCAGTGGGTGTGTGGCAGTGTGCCAGAAATGATACATTTTTCGGAGAAAGATGCCAAACTTCTTCCAACCCTCAACCTGGAGGACCAGGAGACTGGTTTGTCAGACCTCTACATACTGGCCTGCTTGACATGAGTGACTCTATCAGTGTAGTGGCCACACCGTCCAGTTTAGCCCAGTAGGTCATCGAAATGCACAAGCCGTCACATCGCGTCAAGGTCCAGTCTCGTTGTGACAATGTTTAAAACATTTACATCCATCCAGTAATTTGAAAAAAAAACAGTTAGATGACGATTACTAGTAGATGCTCGTCAGTACCAAATAACCGATAACACGGAAAACTTTCAATTTAGCGTCTACAGTACTTGGGGGGGAGGGTATGAACAAAGAAACCACCAATTACAAAAAACGTCCAGTCGTGTGATCTGAAGGACACTCACAGTGAATAATACTCCGAAAATCACGGTGAACCATGGTTTGACTGGAGTGCTCATTTTCTCGAAACCATCTTTTAAGCTTGCTTTTATTTGTTCAGAAGATAGCAACGGGGCAAATGAGCACATATTCCTGCAATGTGCTGCAGTGTCGTACCTCGTTACCTAGGCACTCCTTAGCGGTCAGTAATGTGGATATACAAGTCTGTGGGTGCAATAATGAATGCTACATAAAAATCCTATTTTCTCCTTAACTGGTTGAAATTAAACTTACCATCAATCTAATCTATTATCTTCCATTTCTTTCGTTTTCTGTTTTCTCGTTATTGGTTTGTTTTAATTTTTTGCGGTCAACTTCATATGCTGCCTCATGGTTTTGCAAAGTATTATGATGGCAAACTAGTAGTGATTGCTCTTCTATTGTTTTCAGTGAGTATGATAATGAGACGTATATTATGAGTGGTTCTTGGTAATCGTTAGACCATCTTTTCCGTCCTCATTCTTTTTCTCGTCGATTGAACTCGATCATTTGTTTAAGGGTAGCTTGCAAGCATACCAGTACTTCAGAAAAACGCTTGAGACTGATTTTACGGATAGCCACTGCCAGTAACCATAAGTGATATGCAGCTGGTTCTACCTGACTGGGATTCATCGACTAAATATAGAAACCAATCAGAACGTAATATATGTACTTTATTTCATCATTGGTCACCGATACCGGCTGTTTAAATTATCTGTAGATTGTTATACATGTTTTGCTTGTAAACGACGCAGAACGTTTTTTGAAAATCACATGACTCGGACAATTTTGATGCCGTATACGATCTGCTGGTCACATTTAGATGTGCGAATTCAATGTTGTGCACACAAGGCCTGCATACAATTTGGACAAGGAGCGTTATTGACACTCTTTTTCCATACGGTATACATTTAATCGAACTTGTTAGTAGATTCTCGGTGCAACCTGCATACCACATGGCTATAATTCCCTATTGAGATAGGTAAAAAATGACTAGTGAACAGTATGGGGGTTGGATCAATTAAAATCCGCATATACATCGGATCATTCACATTTGATATGGAGGTGTTGGTTATTTCAACAGAACTTCACTACGTGTTTCGTTGTTAGGAAAAACTCACATCGCTTGCTATTGTTACATTCTACACTTTACTGTCTAGGTACTTCATTTTTATGAACTTTGTTTGTAAGTGTATTCGGAATTTCGGAATTTCCTGGTGTCCCAAAGTAAAATTCGTTGGTTACCCCTTTGTATAGTCTTTTTTACCCAATTGAGAACCTGCAATTGTTTGTCAGACTGGTCTCATCTTTATTCGAATTGATTGTGTAGATATTTGAACCAGTTGCACTTGTGTTCTGAATAGAAACCGAATTTGAACATAACACTTCTCTGATAGTCAAATCCAACTAATTCATCAACTGCAATTGATTCAAGTTATATGTTATCCACTGGTTGTTCTTTGCACATAGTTCGTTCTGAAACATTCTATTCGTGAACAGTTCTTCTAAAGAATTGCTACACCTGTGAAAACCTAATAAATATTATGAAAGTGCTATGAGAGACATTTCTCAGCAATATCTGGATGATATTGCTTGAGAATTTATTCATCACATCGGTTGCTGATGACCATCAACTTTAGTTGATGATCTTTTTGGTATATTCTCCCTGGTTGTTTCTGGTCACCATCATTTGACTTAACACAAAGCGTAAGCTTAGAAAATCATAACATCTGCATTGTGATTCGACTGGAGTGGTTTACTTATTACAGGACGATCAACAAATCAGAGTTCACGGACAAACCTATCCATGCGGAACTGTGGTCGATTGACGGCAGGCAATCAAAAGCTGCGATCAGCTGTTACGTCAAATTTGTTTGCTAGAAGTTGTGAATAGAACAAGTTGCTTGAACGCGTGTAGGATTTGAACAACCGATTTGCACAAGTCAAATTCGTGAAACCTAATAACACACCGACAAGTTAGAACACAACATGCTTGTCACCCAAGAACGAAAGTCAGCGTTAATACTGTTGTTTCCTTTTAAAACGGGTATTGTTTTCATAGTAAATTACGACCTCGTAGTGCCGTTCAGACCACTGGTGTTCATTTCTCTCTCGAAAAGTTAGCCAAACTCGCAGCACCGTCCACTTTACGGCTGATCTTTTATTAGACTACTGTCCACTAGTTCATGGGCATCCTAAACACAAGTACACATCAAGGCGATATCTGTTGATACTTCAATTTCTGCACCATGGATTTAAATTAATTCCATGGTGTGAGTTGATTTCGTTACCGTAACCAAACATAATTGTATTTTTTGCCATGAAAGCTATTTGTTTCAGAATGTGAATAAAGTTTTAGTCAATCCATGCTGAACGATTTATGTCGGCATAAATTTCAATGCATTTTTACGAACACATTTTACACACTTTTATTTATTCAATAAGCAAGCAGCCAAAACAGATGAAAGTCAAAATTTCAGAGGTCATAGTCATTGTTACTACCGTAGTGGCCATAGCCCCACGTGCAATTGTACTTGAACAGAAAATGAGTTTGGACTTTCGATTGGTAAAAATGTCAGTATAGAGCACTATTCGGTTGTACGGCAAGAAAAACGAAACGTGAAACACGGTTGCCGTTTCACATGTGTGTTATGCCAATAGAATATGACGTACAGTGAACGATGCGGACTCCGTTTCCTATATCCGTTTCGTGGATGTGGTAAATTTTTGTGTTCCCGTAGTCTGTTGTTTGTCTATCCTGTGACTTCGCTCGACCACATCGGTTCGCAACTGATGTTCAAACCCACTTATTCAGGATGTTGTGCATCCAAGTATATCGCCACTGTAGTTGGCTGGTTGGAATACCGGCAGTTTCACACTGGTCCACGACGACGTTGAGTTAATTGACATACATTATCGTCTTTATAATACCATATCAAATGCTCTAATAAAGTTAGTTCTTCTTGTACTGTTTTGTAGTGCAAATTTTTCTACTTCGGTCCAATATAATGTTCATTTCATGTAGCTTATATAATCTTGGACCAACGCTCCCAAATTGTAGGACTTCTATGCCAAGCATAGAGCAAAATGGAAACATCTATTTTTCTCCTGCTGATAATAGTTGGAAGCTATTATTTATTCTGATCCTCGCTTTTCATAATGAACTTTATGTTTAAATTCTTTCGGCATACTAAACTATGTACCTCCGGCTGATTTTCCGTGATGAGGATGATTTCCAACAGAGATGAATTGCCTATGAGAAGGTACTGTTCGCTTCAAGTTAACGTCAACAGGAAGCGTCCGCGAGGAAACAGTCAGGACTAACCAGTCTGAATGAACTGTGCGGTAACCAAAATTACTCCATCTAATTGATGTATATCCTGCGACTAACTGACATTGACCATGACTACTTCACTGGAGATGTGTTGGGGTACGCATTCTCATCTCCAGACAAACAACAGTTTACGGCCACTATTGTTCCCAAACATTTGAGTCTAGGTGTTGTGAGCCAGGTATTGCTCGTTTTTTAATACCCATCCTCGCATAACCCTAACTTATACAAAGTGGCCATGAGGCGTGTGCCTCCAGCCGTTATGCATGCACAATGAACGTGTTTATTTCCCAAGAGCAAATCGAATTGTTTTTTTTACGTATATATCCCTTACGAAGACCCGCCGGAAATATGTAGGGTTTCGAAAGTATGACGTCTACTTTGGGAAGTTGCTTCAACTTAACCACAAGTCGGTTATATTTTCTGAACTAGTGTTATGAGCTGTACCAAATGTATACGCGGTTATGCACTCTTAATAGATTCTTGAAAGCTCCTTTCACTGAATACATATGTTGTTACACATACTGTGCAATTATAAGCCCATTTGCTGATTTTGTGACTTTCGTTTGTTATATATCTGTATTAAACAATCATCTGGTTTTAATGCATATCAAGTGTGTCCCCAACGCAACTTTACGACCATTAGGGCGATATGCGTGTCTAGGACCCCCTTCATGTCAAACGTCTGTACATATCTATAATCTAATGTACAGTCGCAGTTTATATTCGAGGTGTTTATAAAATTAACTCTGGTGTCTTCTGGTTTATCCTTCAAATATAAAAAGTTATCATATTCTGGAGTGTACCACCTCCCTTATTGGTGGTGTGGACAATTGGTCTCATTCTATCCGATGTACCCCTCCACTCTCTCTTCTCCCTCTTTCTCATCCTAGTTATTCTTAATCGATTTCTCTTGCTTTCAGACGACAATACGTCAGGGTGATCACAACTCTGGACTTTATCTGTGACGCAGGTAGCAGCGACAACGTTCAGTATATTTGTGCTTTCGTGTATAGCAGTGACTATACGTTTGTAACACGCTAGATCCACGTAGGGACTCATAATTGCCAGAAACTACCTAGTCAACCATTGTTTTGAGCTCAACACAAACACTTTATTTGTCCACTTCAGGACACAAACGGTAGTTTGAATTAATAACTACATTAACGTTCTGTGATATAACGGCTAATGTGGTAGCCGGATTCACGGCCACAACGTTCGACCGCTCATGCAGTGTGTGTGTGAGTGCCGAGGAAAGCCAAACGAACCACGCCGTCATATTGGAGGTCTGGAAAATCATATTATTGTTCATGCTGTTTATAACCGTATATCAAGCATACGTGTATGTATGCGGTAGTCATAACAGGCGGCAACTGCTTGTGGACTAAACAAATTACGCGGGCGTCCGTACGTCATTAAGAATAGATTGCCATTTTTGGTTTATGATTTCATCTGCACATTCAGTATGCATATGAAAACACAACCATCAGAGCACACAAAATCTTGTGCTGTCTAGCATGTCTATAATCTGATATGACGCTTGCTTGGAGGTTTTTTAGGTCTATCAGATAAAACGCGCAATCACCTCTTTTTAAGTCAAACATCATATCATGTTTGCCCTCTTCTAACTTTGCTTGTGCCATTAGAATTGTTTTTCTCCTCTCTTACCACCAGTTTCTCTTTTAGCATTAACGCAACTGACTTTCCCACATTTGCGCTAACAGTAACGACTTCCATCTCTTACTTACAAATACATTTGTAGGGTGAACGTGATATCCCATATGAACTAGAACCAATAGTTTCATAAGTTTATACGTTTGAGTAAGAGAGAAAGACGTTTTTTTCTGTGTTCCGATCTCTGTGCTCATTAAGGAATGAGTTGCGTAAGATGAAAGTGAACAAATAAAAATTGATCCAACTCAGGGAGCACATTCAAGTTAGCGACGAACACAGAAAAACACTGAAATAACACTCTGTCAGACATACGTCTTTAGTAAACTGGAAATAAGTCAGGAGGGTAGCGAGAGATGTAGTGCGAGATGTCTCTCACATACATACTAATGTAGTGTAGTTTTGAAACTGAACTGTTGACACTGCATTCTATTATGAGCAGGTGACAGCTATGGAGGGATTCCGCTTACATTTCAGCCTACCCATTTCATGCTGCTGTGTCACTGATCGACCCTTCAGGCATTCACCACTGTATAGTAGTATAAACTATGTTAATGAGTGACCCGGTATGTGAATGGTTTCCTTGGTTGAGAAACAAGTCTTCTTTGAGATGTCTGTAATGCACTGGAAATTCTTCAGTCTCTTTGGATAGCGTGTTATTCCGTGTCCCTCATGTCTCCTAATGGTCCATCTTTAAGTGCTTCACATAAAGACTACAATCGTTTAAACATAAGAACCACAGCACAGTAGGCTAGTTTCCAAATGCGGGAGGATTCTGAAACTGAACATAGTGAAAAGGACATTCAGATGAAAGTTTATACAAATTATTTCCAAGAAAATTGTCTTTCGTCCTTTTTTGAAACATGGCTGCATAATTTGTAGTTTGACGATAACTTTGTAATATAGACTCGTCTACTTCGTCTACAGAAAGATTCATATAGTTGGTGTCATTAGAATGGTAGTCAGAATCAGTTTGATGGTGAAGAAGCATGACTTTTCATTTGACAGCGAATAACTAACTTTTCTTAGCCGTTTGGTCACGACAATCAGATCGTTCTGCATCGTCCAAAAACTCTGCAGTTAGCAAAATTTTTGTGCCGTGAGCGTACGACAGCATAGGTAATTTGCCTATACCGAGTACTTCTGGATCGACTAGAACGAATGACGTGAGGCATTATAACGTTGTATTCTCTCGTACCCTGTCGGACAGGTTTGCTATTAATTGACTTATTCTAGCCTTACGACAGTTGATGTTGACGTTATGGGAGATAAATTATCAGGACTCGTATAGCTGGGGCTGAGGTGCAGTCGTCGACTGCGCTGGGTCTTATGATTATCAACACAGTTGCTGGTGCTCAGTCTAACAGGTAACGTTGTGATGTCGAATATGACGTACATACCGCCGTTCATGCTTAGTCTTCCAAAACCATTTGTTGGTTGTTGGATTTGGGTTTCTTTCAAAACATGTAGTGTCATCGTTTGATGAAAAAGAACGCACTTACATTGTAGTAGCTGTGGCACGAACAACGTTCAAAGAGTACTTGTACATTTTCATTCATTTTTCTAATGCCAAATTCTCTAGCAAAATAAAGTTGACACTCAGGATATAATTGAAGCTAAAGCGCTGAGGTTTTCAGGCAAATAAATTCCTTTCCAGTTCGACTCACTTCTGATGCCAAAATTTAGATTGTCACAATGTGGATCTCCACACGCCGGGCAGTTGAGTGAGCATTAGCAATATGGACTTTCAAGACCTGCACAGTATCTGCAAACTTGCAATTAGAAAAAGAATCCATTTCAAGGCGCACGTTTGTGATTTTGTCCGCCTAAACAAAAGGATGGTGTTACGACTGTTTATTCTCTCAAAGAAAATACATTTCCGGGCTTTTAGATTTCATTTCACAAAAGGTACATTCTACAGCAGTGTAATACTTTCTTTTGAGCTCATGGTAATTAATTTGTAGATGCCTGATGACATCGACTTAAAACATATCTTCTGGATACCGGAATATACAACTTTATCGTTATTTTGTACGAAACATATGATTTGTTTGATTTTGTGCTGTGATTTGATTAAGTTTTTCGAATAATTTATTCGAACATCGATTATTTTGACTTGTCGCTACCCTATTATTTGTATATCTTCCATCATGACTGACTGACTGACAGGTTTAAATAACCCTTCCTACTGTCACATATCCCATACGATTTTCCCGTATTAATCAGGTGTGGCGTGTCACCAATATGAATAATTGTTTCCGTCATTATGAAGAGCAGTGTTTGTGTGATGGGAATGAGCACAGGCACGAACGCACACATCCATATACTAACGGTTATATTATTCTCGTTAGTGTTTTTCGCATCCACCTGTCGATCCGGTATATTCCATGCTTGGTATATTTTTGATCCTTTCACATATTTCCTTCCGCTTAACCGCATCGTTCTGGACGCTTAAAAATTTTGAATGGGGCAATACACTATTGAACACGCACTGAGTAGTTCTCATTGATTTGATTTAGAGGTACATAGGGTTCCTCAGTCAACACAATCTGTCTTATATGTTGCTGATAGCAGCTATCGTCAGTATCCCTACAGTAGCTGCCGAGTTGACATTAAGAAGATCAGTAGGCTTAGAAGTTGTTTGGTTTGCATCCTGACCAAGTGGGAGTCCAGTTTTGATGACGCGCGCTCATCATCTGAGAACATACACACATTAATGTGCACATGTTTGTAGTTAAGTGCATAAGAGAAACTGATTGGAATGGGTGCCGTTATTGTAGGCTAATTTCAGCGGCATATATGCACGTGAAGAGTAACAGCGTACATGGATGTATCACTTGTTGATCTTATTGATCTAAAGAGTATGTATATTTATACGTATTCAGTACATCGTTCTTTCCAGAATTGTCATGGTAATTCTCTAATTGGCGCTCACCTAAATACACAATATTGATGCACTCATTATTATTCACCCGCCCGTTCAGTTGATCGTACGTGGTGCAACACTTGAGATTCAACCGGAACTGTTTTTCAGTACGTTACGTACCAAAGTCAGAAGAAACGAGAATATTGTAATTATCACCTGCCTGGCCAGAAGTGGATTGGAACGTGCCAATCGCCATTTCATTATTCAGCACATCAATGGAGACTTTCTCAACAAAACTGATGACCTAATGAGTGAGTTCAGATTAACCGTAAACATTCAACACACGATACTTTTAAGAACAGATTTCAACCGTTCTGTTAATTTTTCTAATGATCCACTTCAGTTTGAATTAAATTCTTCTGCCTTACCCTGAGTGCTGTTGCGTGTCCGATAAACGTTTCCTATCAACCCTGGACCGCAAAATTAATTGTTTCAAATTGCTACTTTCTATGCACTAGTAATACCTTCAGCAGTGTATAGATCCGACTATAAATTACCGGGTCAGCATTTGGTTGATAATCCGTCAAATGTGATAAAATCGTACACACTAATGGAGTTCGTTGTTAACTTCGTGTAGACGATGCTGATATAATAAAAAATCATCAACTTATCACCTGTTTCGTTGAATGTCTACCGTTTAATGTGGCTATCAAATTAGTAATCCGTTGTCCATACGTTAACTACTCCAACGGAGATAACACAAGGTTTAGTTATCCGTACTTTTTGTGCAAGTTACCACAACCAAATATTATTCTAGGGGGCCAAAACTCCAAAGACGTAAGGTTCACTTCAGGAACCAATCAAAATTCATATTCGATGTTTAATCTACTTATATCTATTAATCAACAGCCCAAATATGTTTTTTATTGCTGTCCATGACTTACTATTGCTGTTTCCGGAGGATCCAGGTTAACACATTCCTTTAGCGAAAAATGTGCTATAGGAATCTCTGCTTCCTCCGCAGTTTTCCCGGTGCATTAAAAATCAAAGCTACTTCCACTTGACTTTTGTCACTCTACGTAAAGTCCATGCCGTCAAATGAACGCTCAAGAATTTCGATCTCTCTCCTATGACTAGACAAAAATTTGGGAGAGGACACTTAGTATGCAGATCACACATGAATCACTCTGATTCACGGACATATTTACATGTAATCGTTCGTTAGCTACACACTCGGCCCGAATGCACAAAGTATATTACCGCTGTGTGTTTAGTTTATTTTTTACTACTGTTGAATCACGTGACCATGGTTTAATCTCAATCATTCGTCTACTCATCACTTAATTCGATTGAGTGCACACTCACCGAGCTCATTTTACACGTTATCAAAAACCAGACGCATTAACAATTTGGTGTAACTAGTGCATATCTAAAGGTTTGATTGATTTGACATGAACATCACTCACGGTTTATCACAGCTCACGAATTTAATGTAAACTTTCCAACCCAGCCTCTTTCGTGAAGAGGCACTAGACAGGGGTTTGGCTCTTGTTAAAGCCCATGAGC
The DNA here is from genome assembly GCA_014338405.1 of Paragonimus skrjabini miyazakii. Lineage (NCBI taxonomy): Eukaryota > Metazoa > Platyhelminthes > Trematoda > Plagiorchiida > Troglotrematidae > Paragonimus > Paragonimus skrjabini miyazakii. Next base: position 127,515 of record JTDE01001415.1, on the reverse strand, counting down.
TGTGCACGTAAGATTTGTCGAAGTCATACAGAGTTAGTAAATTAGAGGACGCTGAAATGTTTATGTATTTATAAGAGGAATTTAGAAAGAAAAGACAAGTCGGCTGGCTGTTTCAGTTGCAGATAGTCAACAATATAAAGGTTACGAATGATGAAATTAAAGGATAGTTTGTGGTAGGCAAATTCAACCACTGTCTGTCAGACATTCAACAAACAATACGACGTGCCGCGATCGATGGGGCAGCATTATTCGTCAGAGGTCGAGAGTATCATCATTCCACTGCGATGGTTCTTGTAATCGAATTAGGCGGATACTCGGTTTGATTAACTTAATATTTGCGTTAAGTGCATGCTTGAATTCAACCACCAATGATGCAGTCATAACAAACCCTGGTAAGCACTCCGTATTTGTGCCACGTGGATGCCTAAAGAGTGATCTCTGCAAGTTACTTGACTCGGATTACGTCGTAGCTCTAGCGGGTTACCCATAAGATGGCTGTTTTGGTAAACACGAATGACTTTCTTAAAGAATGTTTGGGTTGATGGAGACTATTATATAATAAAGTCAGGTCTTTTCTGACACATCGGGAGTGCATTGAGGACGGTCCCAATTTGCGCAACTTATCTGGACTGTGTAGAGAATGTTTAGTCGTAATCCCTTTTGTAGTTCTGTGTTGTATCTGCTCAAAAAGAGTAATGTCCTTAATATGCTAAGAACGACAAACCTGTATATTTAGCTCAAAATGGGGGTGCACTAGTAAATGAAACATAGCAGCGAAATACTGAATGAAACGGTCCAAACAGTCTGCAAGTAACCCAAGTGCCAATTAAGCTTTTTCGGGCATTGATGCACTGCTGGAAGACAGGCAAATTGAAGATAATCGCGCACACATCGTGCCTGCCTGTAGCATTAGCTATTTTTTTGTATCTAGGAGGGCAATTCTTGAATCAGCTTACATCCAGAAGTCTTGAATGGGAGCTGGTTGTGTGTGGCCTTGCGTTGTGATTTAACCCAATCCCGGGGTGACACTACTTCCGAAACGTTTTCTGTAATTAGGTGGATTTAATGAAGCACTGCTGACTACTGACCGGCCTGTTTATTCAAGAATCTTTGTCAGCAAAAGGTACAAAATCAGTGAACGTAATACATACGTCTTCGAAACTAAGAATCTGTTTACCAAAGGACAGTGATGGGTGAACGATTCAATTTCCCACTGTCTAATTTGATCCCCATGAGTGAAAATGACACCATTAGTCCTTTTTGTCCTGCTACGTTACTTTGCCATCCCAGAAGTGAAACGTGGTTTTAGCGCTGGATTTTTAACCATTGAACAGGGTAATTTATTTCTTCGTTCTAACCAAGTTATTATCATTATCACCACGTTTTTATTTTGAATAGGAAGTGACAAGTTAGTTTGTAATGTGTGCACATAGGTATTGTTATAAGCAATCTTGAATACATCTGTATGAATATGTCAGTCAATTGTTTTTGTGAATTCAGAGTACCGAGTCTCCTCATCACCACTTCATCGAACAAATAATAAGATATGTGTTGCGATAAGTTAATATTTTGTTTTTATTTTATCAATCGCGAAAGTATATCATACGAATTACGGAAGTCAGATAAACAAGGACAAACAGTTAGTGAAATCATTTTGCAGCATACTATAATCAAAACTATGGCAGGCTACATACGCCACTGCCCTGTCTACAGCGACAGTTGGTGAAAGTCGCTTCCATTATTGAACAGTAATCTCCCAGTTCTGTCGAACGGAACACTCTTAAATAGGTTGATTGGGTCAGATTGGTTACCTGCAGATGTATTGGCCGGATCGATCAATCATTGAGGGGCCGGCAATACCCCGAAGTTATCGAAGGAACTCATACAGTTACAAGCTAAACATGGTGAATCTGCTGTTCGAAGTCCCACGTCTTCAATCGTGCAGCACCTTATGATGATAGATCACTTGCCTAAATTACGTACTTAAAACTTAAGTGAGCAAGAAAAGTTTGTTCAATCAATCCAGCTGCCTGGCGATTAATCGATTCACTCGAGTGGCACGTAGGCCATCAACACACAACCGGCTTGCATAACATGGAGTTAAGTGACTGAATTTTGACCAAGCAGAAGCTTTGCATGTGAATGCGTTTATTCTGGTGTTTCATAATTGTAACGGCATGATGATAATCGATGAAAAGCTATTCGGTAAAGAACTATTTTCCCGTGTTCGTTGACTCAGTTGGAATTTCAATGACCATTCACCACGGTGACCCATTTTTGTGCAATCCGAATTTACAGTTACTGGTTTTCTTAACATGTCTTGGTTACTAGTTACTCGGTGTGAATGCATGCGTATAGATTCATTGTTTGTCTCTGGTAATTTGATGACTGGATGATAGGTCAACTTACTGCAACAAAGGTCTTCCCGCTGGTCTAATGACGGCATACAAATGGCATGTTTTACGCTGGCGACAAAAAAATTGAATAGACCAACTGTCTCAAAACGATTTTTTTTACCCTGATGAACGAACGATTCCTGTTCAAACTGAATGTAACTTGAATGGTTAATCACCGTTTTTGTCACAATGTACACTAATGCATGACTATCAAAAGTATTGTTCGTTATAGTTACTACAGGTGGTAAAGTACTCGGAGAAGGTTACATTATTGAAGACTTGAAACGTTGTTGGTTAGTATCCGTTGTAACTACACACAACGCAGCTGAACTATATCTCATTAGGTAAGTTACACGGCTACCCTGAACACTCAGAACAAACTCAAGTAATTCACTTTTCAACTGCAACCTTGTCACGAATCTTCTAATATTTATATTAAAAAGGGAATCCGTTCAAAGGTGAGGACATTCATGTCACTTTTCTGCAAACGCATTCCAACAGTGTTACTCACAGCAAACAAAACCGGCACCGACAATCTTTCTTAGAAGTGTCTTGAGTTGTTTCCCGATTTGCAGAAAGATCTGTATATGTATTATGGTCCAGTCAATAAACCTAGTAAACCTTACACTGAATCATATTTTGATTAGGGTGTTCGGTTTTCCGTCGAGCTTGGCATTTAGGTTGCCTAAGTCTCATCACCAGAAATGGTTATATCCCCAGTGCATGAAAGTTTACACTGATGCGTTTGTGGTTAGCTTGGTGAAAGTAAGCGAATGCCTGATTGACTGCTTAGAATGAAATAATGCATATAGGCTGATTCTTCTTCGACTTGTTTAAAGTGTATTAGTTTACTTCTTGACATTCTGTTTGAACACTGTCAAGTTCACGTATATTCCTATTTGCTAACCTTATCAGGGCCAGTGACCTGTTCCGATTTCGTTCCTATTTGAATCTGCAAACACCATATGTTTCCTATTCTGTGTATCGTAGTGAACGAGTTTGGGGTCGTTAAAACTTGCCTTATATACACGCAATTTAGTCAGCAAAGTAGCATTATATACCAATTTTTAAGTTGTTCTGCTCCATAACCTGTTACGTTTGTGCTGTGCATTTTACCTCATAATAGGCAGTAAAATTCCAACCCCCCAAGATATTTTCAATAACTTTAGTTCTTTAAAATCGAATTAAGATAAATCTTTAGTGTCTCCATTTATCTTTTTCTGCACCATTCGGATTTTGAGAAGAATCCGTCATCTCTAAAAATGTGTTACTTGGATGTGAAGCGGCCAGTTTCCATAGGAAAATGTCACATTGTATTTTTACTCCGTCATATACAAGATTTCTGATAATTTTTGTTGGGTTCTTCAAACGACAAAGCAACTGGTTACCTGAATTCCCATAGATTCACATTTATTTGCTTTGTGTTTCCTTGTTTAGAAAGAGTTCAGCATGTTCGGTAGTTAAATCAACGTTCAGTGGAGAGGAAACAGTGAGCATTCAAGCGAAAAGTAAATAAATAGTGGTGTTTGATGTACACTAACCAGGTCGCCGACTACTTACTGCTAAAAACATGATGCTCCTGATCATACATAGAATGGTTTTAGTGGTAGGTAGAACAAAATATTATTATTGTGTTCGAAGAAAGAATAAAAAAGCGTTTTTTGCGAATAGCGCAAAGAACGACCACACACTCCTTTGCTTCTAAGACTGTATGGACAAGTTTGTTTCTACCTTCCAAATAGTTGGTTCATTCAAAACGAAGCTGGGGTAAAAATTTCATGGCTGTAGCCTCCGGTCGGACGGCGTCGGTCAGTAATTCGTTTATCACACCGGTTTCAAACTGAGCTGAGGTCTGGGTTTCAGTCGGCTGTTGTCTTCGCAAAATGTACTGCCGAAATCTTAGCGTGAAAGTTGGTCTCACAGGGCCTAAGGAGATGTGCAGATTGTCTGTACTTTCCGATTGTGGATGGAAGTGGAAACATGCATACATCCGTGTAACTCAACTTAATTGACTGGAAGGTCGTTTTTATAATCTTAAATAGACTTACTTTAAGACTGGTCGTGGAACAATGTACCAACTCGACAAAAAGAAACTTGAAGTTGACTCTCGGTTACAAGAAATCATCCGCTGGTTTGGAGTTGTGTTTACAACTATGCATAAGACAGATAGTACGGACTGTAAAATGTTCGACAGTAGGAATGCCCTCTGGTGGAGCTGTAAGTGGTACTGCCCGTTATAGCGTGCTGTCAGGTCTCTTGACGTGCGGTTTACCTGGAAGTTGTAATTTGTAGTTCTGTTGGTGATATTACCTGTGACGTTTGGAGGGCTCTTCAGTTATTCAGACATGAAGGTAGAGTCTCGTTCGAAGTATATTTAAAAGTCATGTGGAATACCTGAAACAGCTGGCAGAAACAATTCATAAAGAGAGGGGCCACTGCATCTGGACTGATAAGGGCAAACGAAAATCTTGAGCATTCACCAAACGCTAACAACTACGCTCTACCAGTAACTGATGACAGGTAGCTTTTCAAGTCAACGCTGAGCTTCTGGAAAGATGTGCTCACTTCAATGGATTTCCGTTCTGAGGAGTATATGACTTTGACTGTACTCAGTTCATCTCGAATCATGTGAGATGTGGAGGGCTTTAAGTACTCCAAAACTTGTCTGTATAAAACTTGTTATGTGACTGATTTTGTAACCAAGTAAACCTTTTTCAATCTTCATTGTCTCTCAGTTCTGCATTCATTTTGACGGTTATTACCGTAATATTCGATTGTTTAATTCTGCTATACTTGTGAGGATGCTGGTAGCTTAAAGTCCACCTTCCGACTTGTATGTATCACGACATGATTCAAAACACGGGCAATTATTATCACAGCCTTGCGTACACAGTAAAAGCAATAAAAAGAAGTAAGCATATTAATTAGCCACTTTTAGAACGAACCATCTCTCGAGAGAACAGTCGACTTACCACGTGCATACTTTTATTGAGGTGCTGCTCTATGTTATTGCACAGGTTTCACTATGAACTAACTAGCAACCATTGGGATTTGTGAAGTGAACCATTCACATACCATTTCCACGCAGTGAATTTAACCAGGGACGGAACCTGTTGCACTGAGTCTGTTTAACTGTTATCACGCTAAGGCAGCATGCAGCGATAGTATTAATGTGCTGCTGAACTTACTGTGGCAATTAGGACGATGTGTGTATAGACGCGTACTGACTGGTTACGCTGCTCTGTTCGAGTTGTAATTTGAAAATTACAGGACGATGTCCATAGGTCATTTTGAAAAATAACGCCCAGGTTCTGAACGCTTGGTCTAACTTGCGACTACTTCACACTAGCTGGATGATTGTTAGTCCCGGTCTCACTTATGAACTGCAACCGTTTTGTAGAAGTGCTTATGCGGGATACAAATGGTTACGTTAAAAGATTGTTTGAACAAATTCTAGTGACACATCTGTACAGTAACCTGAAAGGCTTAAATCAATGTCACATGTTGAACACCACCAATACTTGTCAGCAGCTCCCGAAGTTTAGATTAACGTCTTCGTTGCTTTGCTCCAGAAGGGCGAGTGAATTTGTAGCTTCCTCGCCTCTTTCCAGAGAAGATCAGTGACGCACACCCTGCAGAATTTCATAATTACTGAGTGAACGTGAAGTTATTTCAACTTAGTCACGATCGAGCTGCTGTATGCGGATGTCCAGGTACACACGCTTATAACTAGTAGTCAGAGTGCACCCGATCTTCCCTAAAAGAAGAAAGGTAGCCAGTGAATTCTGTACCATCAGGACATTTCAATCTGTCTGAAGCTGCCGGCTTAACCAATTTTGAACTGCTCGACCGCAGATTTACCAGCGGACTCTTACTACGCTACTTGTAGCGGAGGATCAAGAAACGGTCATTGGAAACATCGTACGCAACACGTGATGGAGTCACAAAAATCAACTGGGCACTTGTATAGAAGTGGGACAGTGTTTATGCATAGGTTTTTTTGATGACTTAAGGTCTTCATGAATTTTAGCAATGAAGCCTTCTGGAACAACAAATAAAAAATTACGTATACGCGTTAGTTTAGATTCATGGTGCGTATACTGAATTGCCTCCTTTTCTACTTCACCAAACTAGTCTTTTCGAGAAGCACCGTCTTCAGTTTCTCTTCTGGTACTCTCACTGTTTTTACTCAAGGCCCCATTCTACATTCTGGAACTTCCGTGAGACTCTAAGTTGATTCCCTTTCGTACGTGTGGTTTTAGTTAGCAACAATAAACCTACGTCGGTCATCAGTCTACTCTTGCTAGCTCAAACAACAGACCGTTATTGCCTCCGCGAATGCAAGTTTCATTGTTTCATTGCTTACGCACTTCGATGAAGAATCTTCCAACTCTTCTACTCTAGTGCCTCTTGTAGTAGTATTTCTACTGCTTGTTTCATGTTGTCAGATTTGCTTGTGCTACTTTATTGATCAATCATAGTGATCCTACCGCTTTGCGTGCATATCCAGGAACTGAAGCTTGCTTCTGTTAGAACACTAGCAGCGGAATATCCGATCGCGGTCTTATGTCTCTGCCAGCTCATCAGAATTATAGCGTCTTATTTGTCGAAGCACGCAACACGTTACCGTAACTTAATAAACACCCAGGAGAGGTCGGGTCCCTCGTCAGTTTAACGCTCCATGAATGCCATAAAAAAGGTTTTTAGGACAACTGCTCGTTTGTTTTATTTTGTCATTGGCTTATGTGGAGTAATTAGCAGAGTTAATGCGGCGAAAGACGTATGGCGTACGAAATAGTTTACTGTAGAATTCCCTTTACAAAATTCACTCCATTACACAGCAAAAAAACACTAATGAATTCGGCTGACGCGCTCTTTGTCCGTTGTCACTGGTGCTGCTCCAGTTTTATTTGTTGTCACTTCCTTCACATTACCTGTGTACGTTTCTAGTAGTCACTTTCAAGTCCCGGTCTTCGTTATTTCGAAGACTGTCGTTAGTTTCAGCTCGCGATCTGTCCTTTTTCATTCGCCCCGTAGTTTGACTACCAGTATCCCTCATCCTTCGTGAGTTAATTAATTGTCAAACTATGGAACTCGATTTGAATTGATCTGTTCTGAAACTCCTTCTAAGCAAGTTTAACGGTAGACACACTGTTACCATGGTTGCCACTGATGCCGTTTGAATATGTACTCGAATTTGCTTTGCATCATTTAATGAAGTAACCAACGCATACCCAAAGGTTTGAGGTGCTTTTTAGTCCTACTTGATTGACTGTTAACCATATGTTGGCCAAATAATTGCACTTGTTTTGTGCAATTGGAAATTACCGATTAAAATGAACAAAAAACAGCTGTTTGCATAATTGACTTCTTACTAATTTAATGGGGATATGGACAGGCTTAATAAAGGGCTGGACAAGTCCAGTTCAGAAAAGAAGATTATGAGAAACTCCGTTGAAATACGTTTTCAAATCACTAGCGTTTAACTGATGGCCATTAAGTTTATTCTGTACACACGTCAAGCAAAAACAGATAACACATTCGATTTTTCTTCAAACGGTTATCATATGCTTTTGTTGCTATTGTCAATGTTTAAGTGTATCGCGTATTTTGCGTAGACTTGTTGGGTTTTAGGTCACCAGCATGTTTTTTTAAATTCACAAATGAGCTTTTGTTTTCATTTTAATTATGTTGGCAACTCGGACTGGTCACCGGACTTGCGGAGATCGTCGATCCGGAATACTGTGCTGAATAGCAATTTGTTCCTGTCAGGTACATCAAAGTATATAGAACAACTACATAGAACAATAGGAAGTCAGAAGGGAAGCACTTGCATTCACAGGGTTGTAAATTTCCAGGCTAATTGCGCATTAATAATGAGACAGTAAAACATTAACCTTAGAATGGGCTATACAGCTATAGAAGATCAAAGAACATGGATTAGAGGAGTTAGGCTCAAGCAGATGGTACTCAGATATTCAATGATTGATATTGAACACCGGTTTCTTTGCTCCATATAGTGCTATTTGTTCAGGTTTCCCATGTTCTCACTCTCCTAGCAATTTTTGATGGTTTTCTCGCAAATATGTTTCCCGTAGGCTCGAGAGATCTGACCTATGCTGACAGTTGTAATGTGTGAGCTGACAAGCATTCAAGCCATTTTTGCAAGCGTTAAACTTATTGACCATTTAAAATCTCACAGAGTCAACCGCTTAAGCTCTCTTTTGGAAGACTGCCAGTCAAATCTTACCTTAGGGTGTCCGACGAAGCTGGAGCTAAACACTGCTGTCAAGTTGATGGGAGTGGGCGATCGTACTGAGTGTTTCTTTGACTGCTTTTCAGTAAATGTTCAAACGTACGCTGCAAGGCTCATCACACTGTATTAAGTTCAACACCGCAAATTAGAACGATACTGTGTTATCGTCACATCGATGGTCTCTTTGGCGAATGGTGCGTTAGATTTTGTTTAGGATGCATTGGTTTCTGTACCTGTCCGCGCTCCAAAGCCGACCGAACACAGGCAGAATCGTGCTATTAGTGTCATATAGAGTCTGAGTCAGTAGCCTGCTTGATGTGAATAACGTACCGGAATAAGTGCAACGTTACTGAAATTACACGTTTCCCAGTCTTTACTTGTGGACTGTCTTATTTGCGCAAGAAAATACGTCTCGTAGAGATCGCTCTGTACACTTCCATCCTGGGCACAAAGCGATTGCACGTCACTGAGCTGGAAGACTTCCCAATTTCTAATTCGACATTTGCTGCCATTTGGGAAAATCTCTCATTGGTGCTGGCAGTTTTCCCTCTCCGTAGCAAGAAAAATCATACAGCGACTGTTTATTAGTTAGTCAAATGCATTTTCCTATTTGAAACAAGTAGTTTATTTTGGTGTACATTTACATGTTGCATTGTGATAAAGCTCTTTCGAGTTCTGGTAGATGGTGAATTTACTGATCCTGCTGAATTATGCTACCAAAGAAGTCTGTCTTGATTTCAACAAGACGACGGATCATTCCTCCGCAGTTTTTTTGGAGATTTTGTTTTGCTGATTTCTGCACTCCATTTAGAGGTCAGCTGTTTCTGAATAACCCGGACGTCAAAACTGTAGCGAAACATGCGAACCAAAAGGTTTCTCGCCATTTGTTCTCAAGACGTTTTTAAACCATGGTTTAGCTGAGTACTCACCAGAATTTTACGCAACAGAACTGCTGATGGCTTATGAACCAACACGCCAGCATGCCTCAAGCCATTTCCTAGAAAAAAACTGCGAAATCTTGCACGTGGGTACCAATGAAAGTTTCCGAAAAACTGTTTCTCTCCAACAGAAGTTCATGTGAACATTGCGGACTCCTACAGTCACTTATGTGCGAAGTCCGGTGCCCTCGATTGTCTATTTTTTTCGTTTTTGTAGTTACTCGATGGAAAGTTTAGTGCTGTCAGCATGTGCTTCTCCTGTCTGCTAGGCAATGCATTTGTAGTCGTCCGTACAAAAATGTTAATCCAAACTATCTGCGAGTCTGGTGTTCAAAATATAGCTGTTTCTCTCATGCGCTGTCGTTTTACATATCATAGCCGATCTACTCGTTAGTGATCAAACTCCATCATCAATCTGTTGTTCTACAGAGTGCAATTATTTTTGTTTGTCTAATTTTAAATAAGATCCATTCTAGTTAATGATCACATTTTTGTGATTGATGTGGATGTCAGGCATCAAATAGCTAGCGTTTATTTATTTACCTGATGAGTATTGGGGTTTTTTGACTTTCATATAAATTGGATGATTTATCCGAAGGTTGGTCAAGGTTTTGTAATTTGTCTTTAACATGTCCATGTTTCGTTCCTGTATGTACAAAAAAATCGATTAATGGAACCTACAAGTACTTACCCAGACCTTTATAAACATAACGCATTTATAACAGGAGTTCCTTCGGCTAAAAATTCAGAGATTGAGTTGAATAACAAAGTGACATGGTCATTTTAAGTTATTGACGTTTTTGTTGACAGTCTTTTTACGTCGGGTGTTTAAAATCGCCCTCTATTCCATTGCACTTAGTCAATCGATTCATCTGTGTATGCATAATGTATTGCATAATATTTATTTTACCTGGTTTCTTATTGAGTGATTCTATCTTGTTGAACAGGTCTTCAAAACCTCTAACACGTCACATTGGTATTTTCCGGAAAAGATCAGCTAGCCTTAACGTTTTTAATTAGTTTGTAATGCGCGAACATTGTTGACAGTAAAATTCTATAAGACACAACCAACCATCATTAATTCGGATATATCTAACCTTATTTCTAAGTATTCTACATGATAGGGATACAAATGCTCAATTGCTAGCCTCTGATGCTACTCTTTTTAACCTATTCTTCAGCTAGCGGGACGTTTATACATGTCTGACTTACGTATCCGACGCAAAACTGTTTGCTTTTCTTTCGAACTTAAACCAATTGTGGCCGTGCATTATATTTCCCATTAGCTTACATAGTTAGCTGTCTTTTAGTTGTTCAATATTTCTTTATGTCTAAGCCATAAATTCAAATATCAAAATGCACAAAACATATTACGTAGATGACTGGACTTGATTTCCTTGTGTTTCGAAGCATGGCTTGATTTAAGATCATGTTAATGGTGTTTGTTCCGTCTTCTCATTTGCTAACAGAACCTAATCGAAAAAGTGAAAATGTTTACCGATAATTTGAGGAAGAGCCGTTGAGGCCTGCTTGTTAGGTGACAATGTTAAGCAAATTGCGTGAATCAAGGCAAGTGTGAAAACCACACCAACAATGTGAACAAATCGTTGTGGGTGCAGACACGTTGTGTGAAAAAAGTGTACTGAATAAACTGTGCAATTGCGCCTGAAATGGATTTCTGCCACATCAAAACAAGCGTTGCCCGAATTCCGTGAACGTCTGGAGAAAACCAGGACGCAACTTCACTAAAATGTGGACAAGCGATCAGGCACCCTTTGTTTCAACGACCACAGTTGCTGAACAATTTTTTCAATCACGAAATAACCTAGTGCCTTATTCAATCAGTCGTGGTCGTGCTAGTCGTTGGCCAACCTCTACTCAGACTATGTTTAAAACAACTGGTTCATTCAACATCATCATCCTAATTGTAGTCATTACTTCCGTAGACAGCAATACATCATTGGTTTTCACTGATGTTTAGCTGCAGGACAATCGTGAAGAGAAAAGCAGAAAGAGAGAGGGAAGAAAGAAGGAAGGAGAATGGGCCTAACTACAATCTGTCTCGAATATTTGTAACTTTGATTGGTGAACATTTTGTTATCATGTCTCCACCTTCGCAATCTCAGACGGCAGTCTGAGAGGTGCTTCCGAAGAATGCAAATTATTTTCGGATCTAAGCTGACAACATGGAATACTCAGAGTGTATTTTCTTGCTTTGGCTTTCCACTGAATGCAAATTGGCTTTACTAAAAAGGCTTAATGATACAGTGGTTTGAGTAAAACACGGTTCACATATTCATAGTCAAAAACACTGCTTCAAGACTGGAACGCTTACAAACCTGCCTTCTTCATTGCATGACTAAGACCTGTTCTACTTATTTATGTCACAACAATCAACTGGTTCTTATTACTATTGAGGAGTTTTAAGTGAGAATAGAAAATCGTGTGTTTTATTCTTCGGTTTTCGTCGGTCATAGTTTGGGAAAGACGCTCGTTTGACAGAAGGGTGTATAGTGTATGCGTACCATCCATTTTGCCTCGAGTTCATATAGTTCAAAAAAGTGGTTTCACCGCGACGAAATTTTAACAAGGTTGCAAAGTTTGATTCGGAGTCGCATCATTGCGTGAGCAATTCAGTTGTATTTCCAAAAGCTTCGGACTCACCATCACTTGACTACATAATAATACCGCATGGTTGCTTACAGTTAAGTAGCATACACTGTTTGCTAGCCATGTATTTGTCTCAACAGACCTCACAGGTGACAGAGACCATGACACATGGCTATTCTTTTGGTTGTAATCAACACATTTCACGTGCACTGGCGGGAACTTTATCATAACTCTCATCGTTGTCTAGTAACACACTCTCAAATGATGATTTGTCGTGGTTTTCCAACGGAACGAATTAACCATTTTTTAAATTATATTTATGCGTTACCACAAACAAACTGTTCGATGTAGCACCTAGTTGTCGTGCTCATTTTAGTATGTTCAGCTAACATGGGTTTGAATAGTGGCCAGCCTTTGATACATACCGTTTTACTCTCGCGTGGTTAGAATAAATCCGACATCTGCTAAGCATTAAGCCGCGCAAGGATAAACCTCCAAAAAGCTAGACATCGAACCGGAACTCCTGATATGCAAAGCATCTCTTGCCTCATCTATTTGTTGACAGGAAGGAGCCCCTCAGATGAATATTATTTTCCAAGGCATTAATTAAATATGCAGAAAAAAACATACTTGTGGTTCACCACGCAGCGTAGACACGAACGTAAACGTGCTACAGTCTGTGACATGCTGATGTGTAAACACCATGTTGAATCGCCGTTGGCGATTTGGGATAATTCACTCACTATCGTGTAATCGTCAAATTCAATAACACTTATTCAGACGGCTACGTTGACGAGACCATATTCAGAGTTCATAAAGCATCAGAAAAGGGGGTCGAGCGGATTGGAATTCACACGGTACTGTGTGACATAATTGCAATAAAAATGCTCTCTCCCCTGAAATGTGAATTAACCGGTTACACAAATTGTCTAACGGCAGGAGGTTTCAAAACGGCGCAACTAAACACCAGTCCATAATGGGTTACCAATCAACGGGGAATGAGCTCATCAAAACAATCATGTGTTGATGAGGGCGGCAGCATGTCAAACAACACCAAGAAATGAAGTTTTAGTAGATAAGCAATGATGATTACCAAGAAAGAAGTAAACAACATTTTTGTGCAGTTGTGGTACAACATTCATCTTGATTGTTTAATCCACATAGCAAAGAAAAAAGGGCGAATTTAAGGTCGGTTTTCTACAAGCAAACCAGATGTGCCTCAACAAATTCATCGTTTCGTATCATACCAGATATAAGACGTACCAAACGAACTTCACTAAACTCAACGCACGCTCATGTAGTATATCTGAGTATTGAAAAATGTTTGCTTCTATGTCAATGGTTTCGACATCATACTGCACCTATCAGGTCAGTTGGAAGCGTATATTTGTAGGTCGAGCCGATTGTTAGCGTACAACCGAAGGTCAACTGTTTGGTACAGATACTTCGATCCAGGTGGTGATATTATCATGATTACTTTATTTATTCTACGTAATAATTATTCATTACTTGGGTCACTTCACACTCAATGAATGGTTGTTCACTGTGGTGTGATTACTCTGATAACCACTTGCACTTCAACGCACAGTATGCAGTTAGTTGTCGATTAATTAATCTCCACATTCATCTGGGTTCAATTCATTTGAGTGTATCATAGAAACACATTTTCAAAAGAAAAGAGATGACCTTTCATTTCCTCTTACATTCATTTAACCTTCAGCTCCCAAACTTTTCCCCCTGCCTTTGGACATTCCTGCAACTAACGAGTTAAATGTCGGTGCACCACAGTCTGGTTGCAATCTGACCAGGTGGCCATGCGAGAACACCAAACGAGTGTGGCCGTCTGGTCTGGATAACCAGTCTACCTTCGTCGCTCGTTTCCGAACGCGTCACCCGGTTTCTAACACGGAATCCACACTGCATTATCCAAATTGCTCCCATATTCCCTATGCAGAATTTGTTAAAACGAACGGTGGTGGAGGTGAAAGCAAGTCTACCGGTATACTAAATAGTTTCTCTCTGGTTTGAAAGAACTGCTTGACTTCGTGACATTTAATGGAGCCGCTTGGGAAAGTTCTCTGCATATTTGCCGTTATTTTTTTAATTATGAACTAATGCGCACATATCTATAAGTGCCACACACAGTGGAGACGATTTTTATTTGCAGTAAAAGGCACTCACTAGCATTTATTTTTCTTTGCCAAGCTAATCAAGGCGTCAGTATACACACCGTTGATGAGCACAAAATGAAGGGCTTCCTTGTTTGTCCGAATGCAATATAATGGTGCTTAGGGTAAATCCCTTTGTGAAATGGGAGTGGACACTGGCTGCGTTGTTTGATCTCTACTTGGTTACTTGAGTTACAAAGTGTTGTTTAACAAAGCAACATTATTTTGTTTGGCCTTGAATGACAACTTTTTTAATCGAAGTGTTCATTCGGATTTTTAGCTACTTTAAACTATGTTCACATATCCTATCGTTGACGAATTGATTTGTTCCTTTAAGATTCCGCCAAGTACATTGCAGCTTTACAAAGGCTATCGTTGCATTGCGTATTACACAAAAGTGCAGTGATTCCTTGAAGTGGTCCCAGTTAGATGTTGCCTTACAAGTGCGTCAAAGACATTCCCCCTTAACGACATTATATGGTTAAAGTTTTCCCTAGCTGCAATCTTTCGATCGACGTCTTTCTGAGTAGCATGTAGCCGACCGTTTCAGATGGCCGGCCTCATTTGACAATAGCATGGAGCAGCCAATTATTTATTCTGGCGATCTCGTTTGATGTTGAAATCATTGAAAATGAGGTTGTAGTTCTGCATTCTCCACAGTTCCTACACATCTTGTTTATTAATGGCGTGTTCGCAGTTGTACTGTTAAAGTTACATCGCAAAGGAACACCAAAATTGTGTAAATGACAGAAACAATGTTGAGTTTAAAATAATGTTGTAAATGTTGGAGATGGTTTGCCTATGAAAAGACTTCGTATATCACTTCTTACATGTTGTACTGGTAAAGAGTGTTCCTGTGGTTGTGATCGCAAAAGACGCTTGGTCCGAGAATACGTTTATCGCGTAAACCTCAAACGCGTACACTCACTTGCACGTTAAATATGCATCCACATACATCATTGTCATTCGCTTTGACGAAACTTCTGCCGTAGCGCGTAAACACTATTCCGATAGTCTCTTCCTGACTTCCGTCTTCCTGGCGTTCGCAGCTTGCCGTTTTATTCCTGAATGTCTGTTGTGGGTAACATACTGCTTATGAGTAGTATACTACTCACAATGAAACTGCCTGTCATACAACACTCCTCCCGCTTCCTCGGTTCCTCGGTTCCTCTGCATCTGTTGACGAATCCTTTCCGATCGACGCGGTGTTTCTTCCTGGATTATTGATCTTCTGGTTCGCCGCGCCGGCATCTCGTGCCACGTCGCTACCTCACTGGCATGCACTCGTTTCGTCTCACCGTCCCTGTTGATCGTGTATACTGGGCCTCGTCTGGAGACTACCAAATACGGACCTTTCCATTTAGGTAGAAGTTTTCTTGATCCTGGGCCGCTGGCGCCCGTGTTCTAATGATCTCGATACTTCACCCGTTCTCCTAGGTTGAACATTCTAGTTTTGCCGAGCCGTTGCCTTGCGGATTGCTCCTTTGTGCGTGCCTGCGATGCTTTCAGATTTCGTTTGGCTGTTTCTCTTTTGACAACCAATTCTTTAGTGGAATCAATGCACTCTGGGCATATTCCAATGTCCTGATCCACCGGAAGTCGAGGGGTTTTACCGTACATCTGTTAAAATAGAGATTTCTTCGCACTCGCCTGAACAGACACCCGGTGAGCCAATAACACCAGTGGCAACGGAAACTCCCATCCACCTCCTTTGGTTGATAACCATTCTTTGATCGTTCGGTTGTTACGTTCAGTTAGGCCGTTAGTTTGCTGGTGATATGGTGTCGTTCAGATGCACTTGATTCCCAGCTGTTGCATGCGCGTGCGAAACTCTTCGCTTTCAAAGCATGGCCTGTGATCTGCCAAGATCGCCTTTGGTACACCGTGGTTTGCTACGATGTGCTTCATCACCATGTCTCCCACCGTAGATGCTTTTTGATCCGGAACGCCAGTCGCTTCGATCACAGGGGTGAAGTGTTCCGTCATGACCAGAACGTACTGGTAACCGCGGGTGCTCAGTGGAAATGGGCCCATAAGATCCCTCGACCAGAGTTCACCGATTTCGGGGACTGGTATTGGGTGTAAGGGCTGTTGGGCTCCCCGATTGTCGCTTTTCAGTAACTGACACTGTTGGCATGCAAGCACGTGAGCTGTCACATCCTCTTTCATCTTCGGTCAATATGCTCTTTGTTTCAGCAGATCGTATATTCTAGTGCATCCGGTGTGTGCCATTTCATGAGAGTCTGCTACCAGTTTCTTCCTCAGTTGTCTCGGAATGACTACCACGCAAGGGCACCCAACGCCACGCTGCCACGTTGATACGCCCGCACTGTTCAAGCCAACTCTACTCCATTGGGATGCGAGTATCTCCAGCTCTTCATCCTTCGTATTTAAGGGGATCCTTACACCTCTTGTCAGAGCTTCAATCACCTTCCGGAGGACCTAGTCCTGATGTTGTAGACGCACTAGTGTCTGTGGGTCCTGCTCCATTACTAAGCCGTTGACTCCAAAAGTCACTTTGGGGAGTTCGTCGTCTATCTGCAGTCGGGAAAGAAAATCCGCGACACAATTTCTCGAACCAGGCACATGATTAATCGTGAAGTCATATTCCCATCGGGCTATTTTACCTCTCGGGTCCCTCGCAGTCTTGATCCACTCTAGGGCTTTGTGATCCGCCTCCACGTGGAACTGTTGACCCAACAGGTACGGCCTCCACTTGTCCAATACCCAGACGATTGCCAAACACTCCTTTTCAGTGGTCGAATACTTCTGCTCCGTTGGGGTCAGGACCCTGTTGGCATATTCAATTACTCTTTCCCTTTGCTTGGTTACTGCCCCGATGCCACGGTCACTGGCATCTGCTGCTACGATGAACGTTTCTTTTGCATTCGGAAGTTTCAGAGTTAGTTGCTGTTCATTCATCGCTTGTTGCACTCGCGTGACCGCCCCCTGGGTGTCATCGGTCCATTCAAATTTCCTGTCTTTTCGAAGGAGTTCATACAACGGTGATCTATTGGAGTGAAAAGTTTTCACGAACCGACAGTAGTATCCTGCTCGACCCAAAAATTTTCTCAGCGTTCGTTTAGAATTCGGAGCCACAGCCTCTCTAATTGTCAATATTTTCTCTGGTAGGGGCCTGATTTAATCTTGACCCACTTTGTGTCCCAGTAACATCACCGATGATCGTCCGAGTTGCGACTTTTCGGCATTGATCCGGAGTCCTAAGTTCTTAATGCGATTTAAGACAGCATCTATGTAGGCGGCATATTCCGATACCGTGTTACTGTATATTGCGATATCATCAGGCGTTGAATTGTGAACGGTGCTCCGGATAGGCCAAAGGGCATGCGCTTGAATTGATACTGTTTTTCGCCTACCGTGAATGCTGTTTTCACACGACCCGTGGGTTTGATCGCTACCTGCCGGTATCCGGAGCGTTAGTCGAATACTGTGAACAACTTCGCCTGTTGCAGCTTGTCAAAAATGTCAGCGACGGACGGTATTGGCACTACTTTGTTCTGTGTTGCCTCATTCAGCCGTCTAAAATCCATACAAAGGCCATACTTCCCGTTGGACTTCTTCACCAGGAGAACAGGCGAATTGTACGGACTGTTGGCTTCTTCGATAACATCCACCTTTAACATGTTCTCTACTTGCCTTTTTAATTCCTCCTCCAGATGAGCCGGTATCCTGCGGGATCCGTGAGGTCGAAATGTTCCGGTTGTTGGTATTTCATGCGCAATCCAGTTGCAGAATCCGTACAGATCATCGTCGTTCGTAAATACTTCTGCATATTTTTCGACCGTTGACTGGAGCAAGGGGGGTAGTGTAACTGGGGTATTTAGCTGTGCTTACTTCGTCGACGCTGTCCCGTCCCTGTCCTGTGAGGGTCAGGGAGCCATACCTGGTTGACAACCTTTTGAGCTTCAAGTCAATCACGGCATCTGTTACAGCAAGGAAATCGGCTCCCAGTATCGTTTGCCTGGTTTCTGGGGACACAATGAAACGGTGCTTTACGATATGGCCGCCGATACGTACCCCACACTCTTTCACACCAGTAGACTATGACCTCCAACCGTCCTGATTATCATGGATGTCGGTTCCACGTCTTGCTTTTCTATACGAGCAATCAACAAAATCGCCGCCCCTGTATCGACCAAACACTGTTCTATCTCTCCGTCAACTTCAACCCTTGTATGTACGGCCCCCATCTCAATCCCTCCCATTACTAGTTGACCCGCCCAATAAAAAGAACAGTCATGAAACACTTTATTTTTAGACCTCTTAAACCGCCGGATTGGGCAATCCTTCTTCCAGTGTCCTTTTTTCCACAGATGATGCAACCTCCTAGTCGATCGTTCTGTCGTGATGATGTCCTCAAGGCAGCTACATCCGCTGCGAGTTGCTCCATTGTCTTCTGCATTTCTTCCAGCGTCTTCTTGTCCGAATTGCCGTTTGCATCCACTGAGGTCACGGACATTACTGCCAATTCCCGCGTCGCCTTTGCGAGCTCATAAAGGTTCATCGGCCGGGCGACATTGGCAATACGGACTTGGTCGCGAACGGCCATCGGGAGACCTCCAGTGAATTGCTCCGTTAACAAGTGCTGTCGTGGTTCTTGATCCAATCCTGGCAGAGCCCTGTCCAGCAAACCTTGCAGAGTGGCGGCAAACACGGATGGATCCGCTCCTTGTCCAAGCCTGGCCGCCTTGAACCTCCGCATGGCCTCCTGGCGGTCGGCCGGGCTATCAAACGCAGCCACCAGCACCTTCTTCGTAGCCGCCCACTCCATCTTCGCAGGGCCTCTTCGCGCTGCGTCCAGCACCGCCTTCGCCCTGCCCTCCACCAGCGTCCACAGGGCAGCCAGCTTCCCACGGTCGGTCAAGACTCCAACCACTTCGGCCACGTCCTCGAAGTCCTCCAGGAACGCCCGAACGTCTCCATCTTCGAACGGCTGCAGCCAGGGTATCTTCATCCTTGCGTTTGTCACGGCACCAGTTGTGATCGCAAAAGACGCTTGGCCCGAGAATTCGTTTATTGCGCAAACGGCCGCATAGATTATGTGAAAAATCAAACCACAAACGCGTACACTCACTTGCACGTTAAATATGCATCCACATACATCATTGTCATTCGCTTTGACGAAACTTTTGCCGTAGCGCGTAAACACTATTCCGATAGTCTCTTCTTGACTTCCGTCTTCCTGGCGTACGCAGCTTGCCGTTTTATTCCTGAATGTCTGTTGTGGGTAACATACTGCTTATGAGTAGTATACTACTCACAACGAAACTGCCTGTCATACAACACTGTCAGCATCGTCATCATCATAGACACTAGTGGTATCCGATGATACTTAACTGGTTTACAATAATGAAAGGGAGAAGCCAGCCCTGGAAGAGGAGGAAAAAAATGGGAGGGGAAGGGACCAAACTACTGAAAGTAGCTACATCTATAGTCGGTCTTTCAAAATCAGGGTGTCTACACTTTGCAAACAAACAACCGGGCAATAAGTGAAGGTAGAGCGTTATTAGCCTAACAGCTTTCATTGACTCGCATCATTAAGTATACTTACTTCCTAGATAGGTGAGCCAAACAACAACACAACACTGGACCCGATTGGCTGTCATCTCACCAAACCTCTCTAGTCAATGACCTTGTGAAACGCAAGTTTTCCAGCCCGGGAGGCGAACCCCATCTATAAATGTTAATCTCTTGCTAGATGGCTTCGTTTCTCTACACCATATCATCATTTGTCCAACTCACACCTTACCCATGTCGACTGCAGCTTCGGCAAATAGAGTTCGATGTGGCAGACGATTAGCTGGCATCTTTAAAATTTGGCTTAGCTATTTGCATTTGTGTTATTGTGAAAGTTGGACAGAAAAACTCGTCTGAGGACCATTACCAAATACCCGCTTACTAACCTATTCCATGCTTATCCTTAAGCCACAGAGAGATGACTTCCTTTCGCCAGAGACGTACGAGATTGACAGATATTGCTTTAGTCTTGCAACACTAATTTCTGCTTCATTCCCAATGTCTCATCCACTGTTGGTGCAGCTTCTTGAAGGTACAAACCAATCGACACCCTTCACAACTTCATTGCCCAACATTAGATCTGTCTAATTACAACAGTCTTTCAAAGACACTGCACTTTGAGACTGGGAAGCGCATCCAGTGTGATTTAGCAGTATGCGAATTAGCGTCTGACATTGTTTGTCGCCGAGTAGTAACTGAGCACTTCGTATATTCACAAGTTTTAGACCCTCCTTCGCAGAATTCGTTGAATTCTGTCAATGCGAACGAAAGATTGAATAACTAGCTTCAAAGGAATATAACGACGCTAGCTCAACTACACACATTCAGTCGTCACTTCCTCCAATATTTGACTCAGGTTTATGTATAGCTCATATATAAAAGGCATCTCTTGAAGTTAGATTATTCACCTTGCTTCCGACCCAGACGTTTTGCGCATCACATGAGCGAGCACAACCACTAAACCGTACAAGACAAAAGACAGTTCGCAACTGGGTGACCCCAATCATGCCCGAAACATTTATACACCAGACAGACAAACGGACCGTTAGTCCTCTTGTTTGCTAGCTTCCGTGCTGACATAGAACCTTTTCGATTGCAACAGAAACGCCTGTTCAGCCTGTGTGTATGTGCAAGCGTTGTCGTGATCCAGTTCACAGGACGAGCAGACTGTCCTAGCTCTTGCGTGAGTGAGGAAATGAGCAAATCCAATTGTCCAGCAGAATACGTTACATGCATTTTCAACCAGAAACTGTTCCAGTGTATTTATAAAAGGTTTACTCAAAATGTAATATAATGTTTCATTATATATAAGTAACAAAAACTTGGACAAATTTCTGAATGTTACTTTCGTATGGTTCTGTCAGTCATACTATGCTACTATTTTTTCCTTCGTTCAATATCTTACACCTGCTGTCTAAACCGTGCTCAAAATGCTTAATTGCTAAAATTCGCTCAAGAAACTACTTCTTGAACAAATTTAAAAAAGACCAACAGTATAACTTATTATGTCTTTTGTACGGACATTGTGTTTGCATTTCTTCTATTACTACGGCTTAATTAATGCAGTGATTATGTAATGAGAAAGAATCTCAACAATGTCAAACATTGCGGGCGTGATGGACGAGGTCAGGATTTCCAGTGTCACAACATAATAAAGAGAATCATTTCAATGGGTTAATTGTTCTCAGGTGGCTAAATGAGAAGTGGAGAAAGTGTTAGTCGGCACATATAAACTCGATTGTTAGAGGGTAAAAGATAGAAAACTGAGACATTGGAAGACTAAAAGTTTTTTTTGGAACGCGGACAGAATTACCACTGGGTAAACAAATAGCTAACCATTCGATTCTATATGTACAACACTAGGTTTATTCGACGAATAGCAATAGCCATTGCGCATCTCAGATTTCGTTCATTCTTAGGCAATATAATCTTAGAAAGACGTTACTACCACAGACTTTATTACTTGTCCCCTGTAAGTGCATTGCGATTACATTTCGACTGTTGTTAGTTTCCAAAGATACACGGCCATCTCAGACTGTATCCATTGACATTTGTTTCCAGTTGCCTTGGTGTACCTTCAGAGTACTTGAATTCACAAGTGTAAATGAAACCACTTGGGTGATTAACGCGACCGAGTCCGTCCCCGTTAGAGTCCGCAGTTGGGTGATTTCGTGAACGAACCTCACCTACGCAACGTTTTATATCTGTTCAGCTTTCACTGCATCTTACTGTGGGTAAAACTAATCTGTTTTATCATTTAAATGGCATACGAACGTAGACAGTGGTTAATGGAACAGAAGTTATGATAGACCTATGGCATACACAGTATTCGTCATTCTAATCTGGCTTATAACTCCAACATTCCTTCCTCTTAATGACATGCCTACTCGTTATATGACGATTGCATCAAGTTCGTGGTAGCAGCAGATGAGGTGCGAAGGAAATATTTGCGCTCAAAACATCTCACTTCATATAATTGGCTAATTATAAACTTATACAATCCCATCTAAGGGATGGTTTGTCATCGAGTAGCTGATACTAAACCCCGACGCGCGAGATCAGTGACTCAATCATCTCACTGAACATATCGCTTTTAATGGCTTTACTGTCATGGTGAACTAAGCAAAAGGCTTTTCCTTGATTTGACCTGTTATCTGCAAGTTTTATCCACATAAAATATGTGCCGTCACTAGCCATGATAGATTGTCATATAAATTCGTGTTGGAGCTCACTTTTGTCCACTGGTGTCTGTCTTCAACTTCGCATGCTCTCATCTTAGTGGACAAAAACAAACAGATTTAGAGGAACAAATGGTTGTCAGTTAAGCACGAAATTTTTGATTTACATTATTTCCTCCGTACTGTAGGCCTGGATGTTTTGTTGTTATTGGCTGTCTGGTATGTTCACTATGTCCAACGGTTTATTATTCATTCACACATAATTAGTACGGCAATTTTCTGATGTTGGTGTTGCTGCTACCTCTGCTGTTTCCATGCTTATTCCTAATACTTGTAAGTAAACGCTCCTTTATAAGAGGTTCACGGCGTTTATATTGATTGGCATGGCTGGAATTGAGTTTTACTCACCTATTTCCCTATTACTTGAGTTATCAATTGTCTGAATGTAACCTGTAGCCCGAACTTCAATTAATGTCACCGTTATGGGATCAGTTCTTTTCTCGTTCCAGACATCTACTTTATTGATAACGCTACTAATGAGAACGTTTCGCCCAAGCAAAATGCATGATGTTAGGTAGTTTACACCCTACTGTAGATATTACCGATACCTTTTCAAACTAATCAACATAAGATATAGTTTACCACTTCCGTGTTTGGTTTCGAACTTTGGTATACGTGCTTATAACGTAATCGGACGCTGTTGCATGAACTCACTTCTTACATTTACACGCTACCCAACACAAATGATCGGTCTTTTTTGAGATTCTATTGCGTAACACCTACCATCCGACTAGACAAAATAGAAATGACCGACAAGATATTCACTACAACTACCTAATCTGTTCATTCCGGACATTGTCACATGACCGTGGAAGAGTTAACGTTTTGACGAATTGTTTCTGAGTTGGCTGCGAGAAAGAGAATTAGCGAAAGCCAACAGCTTCTGCGACTGGCAACATGCTCTTATGGTACACCACAGACTCCACAAGTCCTAAGGGATTGGTCCCTAGAATTGACGAAGTGGTTGAAAGTCAATTTTGCAACTGGTTGGTCTATATTATGTATGTGGCGTTCACAGAGAGGCAAGAATTTGCGGAGCAATGAATTAGTCATACTTTGCAATACTCCTGAATACGTTCGGATGATTGCCTTATCGTGCGGCTTAAGTAGTTCGTTTACAAGAACAGCCGAAACAGTGTACGCATTAAGAGACCGCAAGAGGACGTGAAAGTGGTGTAGGATTTGTCTGGGCACCAAGAATGAATACTAAATGGGTTTTTCTAAATGCTATACTGCTACTTCCTACTGATGTTTAGATTTCCAGATCATCATTGAGAGGAGACACAATAAACACCACATCGGCTAAAATGTGAGGATGTAGCCGGTTGATTCGGTAGAGCCCGGCGGAACCTCGATCCGGGTGAACGTATACTCTATGTATTGGTGCGTAGCAGAAACTCAAATTTGAATTTGAGGTTGAGAACAGTAGTCGAGTCTGAAATTCACTAAATTTCGTAGAATCGATCAGTTCCCGACTGCTTTCATAGAGGCACTTACAGTGCAAACATAAAACGGAATATCTTCCACATTAAGTGTTTGTAGTCATAACGCGCTATATTGCTATAACAACTTACTGAGACAAACGTTGTTGGATGTAAACATTTCGAGTTATCTCATCATCCACATACCAAAGACGGAGAGAGTACATAACAAAAGTAAATGATAACAATAGTTAAACGGTGTGAATTTTCGATCAAAATGCTGCTACTGCGGGAAGTGAAGGGTGTGAACCGTTAACTTTTTAGCACAACACTGACTGTCTTCGTTTGATCAACACAGCTTCACTGACGGCGAGAGGTTTGAGGTTTAGGTCCCTTGGCCACACATTGAACGACATGATTAGATTGACATTGTGACCTGTCTCCAGGATGTGCTTCCCAATTGATGATGCCGGATTCCGCGTTCGATTGGTCAATGGGTTGTTCGTTCGCTCAAAACACTGAAACAACCATTTTGGGAGGTGCTCGATCATTCGTTGACGCAAGCATCGATCGGTTCTACCGATATAACTGTCACTGCAACAGCAAGCGAAGGGGGTAAACGGCATGTGAGACAGAATAGTTAGGTGTCTCATGTCTAGCGTTTGCATAATTAACTCCCTGAGTTGGTAACAAGAGAAAAAATTCAGTTGCAGAGTATTTGCAACTCATGGTTGACTGAAGTTAATGACGCTGTATAGCGGACAAGTAGTTTCGCCTGAGCTGTAGTCTTAAGAACACTTCTTTTTACTACAGGAACTGTACGTATTCCCCTCGTTGTTTTACTATGAACGGGGATAAATTTATCCAGATATTTGTCAACGAGTAGTGCACACAGTCAAGGAAAAAGTAGGTAAAAAAGGTGATCTTAAGACTACAGCTCAGGCGAAACTACTTGTCCGCTATACAGCGTCATTAACTTCAGTCAACCATGAGTTGCAAATACTCTGCAACTGAATTTTTTCTCTTGTTATCAACTCGGGGAGTTAATTATGCAAACGCTAGACATGATACACCTAACTATTCTGTCTCACATGCCGTTTACCCCCTTCGCTTGCTGTTGCAGTGACAGTTATATCGGTAGAACCGATCGATGCTTGCGTCAACGAATGATCGAGCACCTCCCAAAATGGTTGTTTCAGTGTTTTGAGCGAACGAACAACCCATTGACCAATCGAACGCGGAATCCGGCATCATCAATTACAAAGTAGGCTAGCCTAGTTTTCAGTAAGTGAGTTCAATTTCTAAGCCCGCACTCGGAAGATGACGGTGTGCAAAGTGTTTAAACATCTTTATCCATTGACTACAATTCCGTTCACATACATGAAAGAGATAAAGCTATTACTTACGATAACCGCCTCCACCCACAGTTCGAAAGAAAACACATTCATTAGTTAATTCGCTTTAGCAACGCCCGTTTTCCGATCGGTCTTTTTCTTTGCACTTGTTTAAACGTCCTTTAGTCTACTGATGTTGTTGCTTAAGAGAATACATACCAAAATCATCAAAAACCTCCAAATTAGTCATGGAAATCAAAACCGTATTCAGTGATTTGTCATAAGGCTAACTGGACAAAGTATGTAACACATATTTCTAGGACAGTAGTTGAGAAAGTTCGTGTGGAATGTCTACTTAATAAGCTTTTATTTAAATGTCTGTTGCGTTTTAGAATAACCAGAGACCATATTATGGAGTACACTGTCTTCTTTTCTAAAGCTTTTTGTTTTACATCCAGACATTTCATTGTGTCATCTGTTTCCTGTAATCTATCACTTCTTCTTTCAGCAGACGTTCAACGTGAATATACACACAGTTTGGCGATTGCTTGCTATTCACAGTTCAGTGGTTGTGTATACCAAACTTTTTTGCATGGACCAAGAGCAGGTCATTTAGGTAAGGATATTTTAAACATATCCGTTGATAATGTTTCATTTACTGTATTGACTGATCTGATTTATAAGTACATTTCACATATCACTGAAAGTAGTGATCTTAGCATTTTTTGTATTCATTTCTGGTTAGTGAATGTGGAAAGTAACTATCGTGTGTTTTGGTAAACAAGTCAATCATGAATTATGTGAGCGTACAACGTAACATATGGTACTTCATAATGCTTACCATCACAATGACATTATCTGGCCGATTTCATTTTTAACTGGACTCAACTGATCGGGAGACTTTTGAGCAGGGTTCAAACTCACATCTAGTTGGGTGTAATGATTAGATATGCCAGTTTGTCTAGTCTAGTGTTGGTGACAACACAGTTGATACTAAAGCATCAATCAAACTGCTGACAATTTCGAATTAACAGGAGTTGCGTCGTCCAAAGCTTACTAGCTCAAATAACAGTAATATTTATTACACTGAATTTGTGCAACATGAAATATTATGGTTTATATATACTTGTGGCCAAGATGCTGTTGGTGCTATTGTGACAGTTCATAGACCTAAGGCGTATCTACAACGTCAGCTAGTGTGAATCAGTTTTCCAATCCATCAACTGCTGTTGAACATAATCAGTCCACCCTGTGCTACCACTTGTTAGTCGGTCGCTGTCACTTGGGTTAAAGAATTATGTGAGTTACCTTATTTTGCCGTTGCACTTCAGTTCGTTCCACAACCTAAATGTGATCGATAATTTGTATTTGGTCCTTGAAAATACAAGCATCCACCATAACACTCGAAGGGGTTTATGAAGCACTTGGTTTCTGAGACCATTAACCAAGTGACTGACGGTTTTTCTGACCTAATTAAATCTCCTCAGTTTGCATCTTCGCAGACAATTGTACTTAATAGATTAAGTTTAGACTGTTGGAACAGGAAATGGGTCGGCTAGAGAGTTCAACACACAACAACGAGCTAAAACGGAATCCCGTGACCTGGAAGATCTGCCTCCGATGAACCGGTCACATACTTCTCCACCTAGTGACACCACGCGCACCTCTCAATTTTTGGAAGCTCATACCTTCCGACCTACACCTTCTGTATCCTAACGTCCCTCTGGTTATTGATCGAGATAGACCAGATTCAGTTCATTCACCGTCAATTCCAAAAAGAGAGGTGAGGTTTCCATTTTTAAACAGATGATGAACGGCTAAAAAGGAGCGATTTCATCTCTGCGTAGTCTGCATGCATTAGCTAATCGCTTTTGTCTGCAGTATGACTTTCGTGTCCTACTTAATGAATTTTTTGTTCAGTAACTTTGTTTTCAACAGTTCATGTGATTGAGCTCATTCGATTCATATTTATCATCTCTAATGGTAATGCCAGATTAGTCATTCGACGTGCTTTAGCGCAATGTTTGCAGCACCGAGATTCATTCAATCGGTATATTGACTCTATTGCATTTCATTACAATGCATTCATTCTTGTTCACAACTGACTGACTGATGATTGTCTCACGGTTACAGATAACAAACAGGCAACGAAGGAAATAACCATTGGTTCAGTGGTCTCATTGCTTCTATTGCTGTTGCTATCCCTGCTTGCAGTTATTGGTATCCGAAGATTTGTGCTGCATAAAAACATGTAAGTTCCAAACCCTCAAAAAAGATGTCTCCTTTCTCATTGACCATTATTGATATATTTTGTGACGTCAGGTAACCTAAATGTATGTCTAATTATTACAATGAACTTAAAACGTTCTGACATGTTACATTTCAAAACTGGGTGTCACTAGATGGAGTCAACTAGAATATCGGTCGGCACATCTAGAATATTGGGTCAGCACTTCGGGTTGCTTGTTATCAGGAATAATTACGATAGAATCAATTCATCCTCAGCCTTTGGTATCTTTGTTTAGTAGTTGCTCAAGTGCGGCTGTGCTGTATGAGATTGGATTTCGTTGGATTTTCATCTTGCCATCCAACATTTCTTTTATCTACTATCCACGTTTACTTAGTTCAGACGTAAGCATTCTTTGTTATATCTCCGCCTCAAATGATTCCGTTACTTGCCGGGTTCGAAACATTCTGACTCCGATCTCACTCCATTTACAGATTCCTAGCTGAATTGTTATTTGGGTTTTTTTACGTCCACTAATTACTACAGGAATCGTTTGTTCAGTGATCACGATCCATTCACAATAGTGAACAGCAGGCAAACACGTACGGTGAAAGCGGAATTGATTACAGAGCCCAGTACAAATACGCTACCCTGTAGAAAATGACTGACTAGTCGTAGGTAAATAACAAATCAGGAGGCGGCAAAGCATCGAAGGTCAAACCTGCAGATACACAAAAAAAGTGGTAGGCGCTTCATTAGTCAGAATAACACGGTTACGAATGAGGTACTGGAGCGCGGGCTTGGCTCAGGCAGACTTTTGTAAGCTATGATTACTGCAATACTTTGTCACAGTTCATTGATTTACCGTCCGGTATTATCACGTTAATTAGCTTCAGAAAGTGGCACCTGATGGAACTCTAATGTTATCTTAATTTGTCCTGGTGGGGGCATCTTTGCATACTTCTGAAACACTTGATGTAAGCTATTGTCAGTAAAAACTGTGCCGAGGTAAGGCTGTGCCACTTCTACTCCAGATGTTCAAGTGAAGAAGTTATTAAGTATCGGTCCAAACTATTATAGCTTTCTTTTGAGTCCCCGTAACCTGGTTCGTGTGTGTGGGGTAGTCATTTCAGACTACATTTAACTCATTAAGAAACATACGCATGTCACCAGTATGTGCTAGAATAATTCATGACTACTTATCCCGTTATACGAGCAGGGATAAATTTCACTGCATCTTGATGAGTGCTTACTACAGACTGTTAAACCTCTTCAACTGGAGATTTTTTGAGGCTGCCTAGCATGTAGAATAAACTGGTTTAGTCGTACATTGTACTTGTTTTTATGGCAGATTCAGCCTCTATCTTGCTTGGTTTGAAAGTGAATTCACTGGCAACAACTTTGACGCTATCTCGGAGGTTTCACGATTCCTCTTCGACATACATATTAATTCGCTGTGTTGGGAGACAGCATCGTCCAAACATCATACATCCGAGCATGCTTGTGGACCTTGCACATGTGCTCCATGACAAGGTCATTTACCTAAACCAACTGTAGTAAGCAGATTGAACCCCTCTATGGATTAAAATTGTGCTGTGGAAGACGTAATCAAAAAGCAACCAGGCTTCACAACTGCACAAGTGTAGTGAAACTTTCATGGCTGCCTTCATCTGCATCCACAACCATGTCACCGAGTGAAATCGTAGAGAGAAAAACGTTTTATGACAGCCGAACGTTTGACCGTAAGGATTTCTTAACTTATCATATATCACCCCTATTGCCAGTGTTTTCATCGAGAAATGACTACATTGCAAAGATCGCGGAACCAGTTCGGTCAGACAATAGGATCCATACTTATTTTGTGTTTTGTCAGTGACTAATCGATAAAACGTTTGATGCTTCTGATTGAATTTTTCATTTCTGCTGGCTCTCAGTATTTTGAAATTTTATGTCAAATTTCTCTACGACTGACAACATTATTTTGTTTGCATCAGTTGACTGATCTGGTATTGTGATTATCAACACACTGTATGGATGTTTAAGTCAAAATAACGGAATGTATTTACGATATAGTTTTTCAATTTTGTACTTATTTGTTCGTTTAAGCCGACGAAGTTTAGTAAGAAGTTGTAATTAGTTTGTTCAAATTTAGTTCCGAAATGTACGCAGTTTGCTGTGTGTGCACATATAAGGGTAGAGCAAGTGGAATATTTTGAGAAATACGAGGAAACCACAAGGAGAGAAGAGGTAGTTTAGGATAGTAGGTAGACCGTGCTAAATAAGTTAGCATGCGGAATTGAGCTATCGAAAGAACTTATAGATTTTAAGATCCGACAGCCTAATGGGGGAGTGATTTTGCTTTATGGTTGGGAATACAGTATTAGATAAAAAAAAAGCAAAACGGAAGCTTCAATGTTCACATTCAGACGATTTCTGCCGTTTCTCTACAGGTGCTGAATACAAATGGGTTAACCAATGAGAGAAGTCCGAAACCACGACAACACTAAAACAGTTTAGGAAGAGTTTGCTTAGAATGTGAAGCTCGCAATTTCTAGTTTTGAATGTAAAAACAGACCACCAAATTTATACGGTTTGTAAACAGTTAAACCTCACCTATCTACATATATATACCGTAAATGTATAGACTTGCGCCAGTCCAAACCATAGCAAAAAGAACGCACGAAAGACAAAGTTTACTCGCTCACAGAGCAGCAGAAACACAACAGTTTATTCATTTTGTACCTACTAAGTTGGCTGACGTTAGCCGATCGTGAGCAACAGAGTCTAGCGCAAGGGACCTTTTTTCTAAATAGAAAAATGTCGTGAGTATCCTTGGTTTGCTTGGTCTCGTTTTGTGTCTGCTATTACCATGTGCGTTTAAGGGTTGCTTGATATTTGAAGAAAAAGCTTACCGTCAAGTCGCTGATGTCGTGATGAGCCAAATACTTAGCTCAATCTTGGCTAAAAGTTTTGTCTCTAAACTAGAAATACAAATTGCTGACACTTTGGACAAACTGATAATTCACAAACGTATACATGTCTCAGTCTGGTATATTGCTACATGAGAGAAAAATATCTCCGCCTGTTCACCGCTGACTGTGTTGGTGGGAGTAATTTGCTGTGTTAAAATATTCATGGATATAAAAAGAAGAGATGAATAAAAAAAGAATAGAAGAAAAGTACATAACTGGTAGTGTGTATCACTATTGTCAACGAACATTGAGACGCATTGAAACAACCTTTCCACGGGTGTTTGTAGTATTGTGGCTTTTACATGCAATACGACAACCGGTATACTTTTTTACCGGTACAGATAAACTCACTCAAACGCAATTTTTGCCGTCAGTTTTTGTTTTGCTCTTTATATTTGAAAGGAAGTGATTATTTTAATTGCAGTAAGTTGAATATAGTGATTCTGTTAACAATACCCTGATCTGTGCAACACCGAAGCAATACAGTTGCAGAAAATATCTTGGGATAGATGGAAGTACATTTTGGTCTACTGTGAAATCAAATTGAATGTGCTTATCCGGTTGATTGGTCCATTACCAAGAGATGTACTTAATGAGTGAATGAATAACTTTGAATTTCCAATCCTGATAACAATTCCATTAAGGTCTAACATTGTTTGTATTCTTAGACCTCAGGGTAGCTGTCGATTCAGCCCACAGACTTGTTTGTTGGATAATAAGACAATCATTTAATATACGTTCATTTTAACGAACAACAAGCAACCTGATTCCAGTCAATACTGGGGCTCAAGCGTGGCTTTGATTACCCTAAGTAGTACTCATTGGAATGTTTATGAGACTGTCCTTACTCGCCCTTTCTGTTCAACCTTGTTATGGAAGATGTCCAGCCCAGAGTTCTGAATAAGTTAACATGCTTTGGCGTTCAGTATCTTTCGACAAGCAGGATTTTACAAAAAGAATATGTTGATGACGTGGTGAGGTTAACTTACTGATTACTGACATCCGATTTAAGTTCTATTGCTCTACACATTTAGCCAGCCACCTTGGAATGCGCCCAGCTTTTACCGGATCAGAGTCAAATAGGGATCAAAAAGTTATACAGCCATCCAACCATTTATCGGTATCTTTCTTCAACAACCAGGTTTTGCAACTGAATATACTGAAAAACGGTAGGCTGATTTTTAGTCTGAGTCATTGTTAGAAAAACATCATACGGAGAAGTACTTTAAGAAAACAGTCGTAGTCATTTTAGTCAGTTCATTGATTGAAATCTCATCATATCTGACCACTGACTCTGGTGCCTTCCCGAGCGTAATCCACTCCCGTTCTTGCTTTCACTTTGATCAGTGTTCCTTTTTTAACCAACTATTCTAAACATGTGGTGTTGTGACTCGAACATTCTATTTTGTTTTCTTAGTCCACCCTAGTGGATTGTGTTAGGTCGGTCATCATCCTGCAGTCTGTGTCTCAATGTCCCCAAATATATTGGTATGTTTTCAGTTGTTATAGTTAATTAAAACCACGAAACTTCGCGACGATCTCCCATTCCCTCATGTAAACAACGCAATATTAACCGTATTACTTCCTGGAATGTATTCAGAGGTTAATATGGCAAACGCATGTTAGTGATATTTTCATCAGTCAGAAGACTATCGTTCTCTGTCCGGTGCTTACTTTGGCTGCATCTCCCGTTAAATATGTACTGTTCAGATATTGCCCTCCGGAATTTGTTTTCGGAGGATTTTCTGGATTTTATTAAGTCCTAAAAACGTCTATCATGTTATAGCAGAAATCCCTGTAAGCAGTTTATCGTTTTTCTTCGACTGCTTTACAACATCGCATGGCTCAATCTTATGTTCGTGTTCTCTCAAAATATATTAGTATATGGTCAGCTAGTTCCGGATGAAATCACTTGTACGTACACCCTGTCTTTTTTTTCAACTGCCATTCATCTGAATCGTGTTGTACAATAACACAGCTTCCTTTGTAATGGCTCAGCTAGGAAACACAACCAGCGAACGTTTTCAGTTAAGACTCACTATAGTTGTTTACAACATAATCTAATGGACTTCACTGGTATGCCTGTTATTGTATGGCTTGAAGTCATCAAGTTAAACTTCTGTCATTTTCTCCAGAAATTAATATGTGAAAAGCTGAAAATTCATTTTGCGAGAGCCATTGAATTTTGCATGGCTATGTGCCGTAGTTCTGCTAAAGTGTAGAACAACTTGCTTTGATCATATCAATTAACCACTTTGACACAACCACTAAGCAAACTATCGATGAGATAGTGTGGCACGCTAGAACCGAATCCAATAAATGGTGATTTCAGAGAAACTGGGAATTTCACTTTTAACTTGTACATTAGCGTAGCGCTGTATACTCGGCAGATTGAGAGGTCTTACATATTTTCTACCGGGCCGCCATAATGACCACAGGCCAGCCTAGTCAAAACCGTATTTCTTGAAGTGAACAATCAGGATTTTATAATATACATGTGCAAATCAGGGATGTTTCTTGCCAGAAAATGACCAGGGAAAATGATGAAGTTCCGGAGTCTACGCATAGTAGCTTGCGTTCTCTTTATCGTTCACTCACGCCATACGACTCACATTGCTCCTCATGCGATTGGCGAACATTTATCGTTAGATCGTCTGCTGAAGCACACACGCTTGTTACTTGAATATCTTGCAAGTGGTATTTCTGTTATATGAGTCTATTCAGATTTGTTTCCATTAGTGTTGACCGTAAATTGCATTGGCTATAATCTATATCAGTAGGTGCAGCATCCGCGGTTGATGCAGTAGAAGGCTTTTTAATTTTCAGATTCTTTATTCTTGAAGATGTCTGTGACTTCTGCTATACAGCTCTTACAATGACGTTGAGTTTAAGCGCTCAGTTGAATAGTGAACCGCGTTGAATCACAACATTAATATTTGTCGTTTAAATTGTGCTGCTAATTTCACTATGTGATGTAATTTAGTCTTCCCAACTAGTATATGACAACATATCTGAGTCTACAGTCTCTTTGAACAGTCGTTCGCTAAAATCATCCTCATTTTATAAACCGGTCAACTTATCTCCCCGTATCCTGTCATGGGCATGACAAATGCAACAGGAAATAGATAATGGAGACATGCAGTTAGTTAAAGTCCAACCCACTATGAATGCTGTACTTCAACGACACATCTTCAATTTGCAGGAAACCTGACAACTATGTGACCGGACAACGTTACGTCACTGCATCTGTGAGGTTAGAATATAGCAACTTATGGTGACCGTGCGGTTTTGCTATTCTGTTGATGACTAGGTTGCAGTCCGGTGAGTAGTGCGATTTGTAATTACCTCAGGTACTTAGCTGCAGCAACTAGCACTCCAAACGTTAAGCTGATCATGTTGGTGCGAAATAGCAAAGCGGTTGTTCTGTGGTTGTATTTCGTACATTTTTTACATACCCGATTGGTGATAGTAAATAACATGTATACATCGAACCATATAGTCACATCTCTCAAATTTCCTACTCCACAAATTTCCAAATCTTCTCATTTACCCCACTGTTTGTCTCCGTTCGAGTCGTATCATGTCAGAAGAGCCCTAATAAGCTCTATCTGTCAAAATCTTCGGCTATGTGAGATATAGTGGCTCTTCAACGGACGTCCTAATAGAAAGTCTACACCAAATATACTCTTATACGGAAAAATTTAGATAAATCTGGTTACTTTTATTCGTTTCTCGAGCTACAAAATGCATTGTTACAAGATTCACTGATCATTTTGGAGTACAGCGGGAGTGATAGTAAACAGTCCCTTTTCCCCCCGGCTCATCACCCTTATCACACAACACACGTTGGCGCGTACGTGATCAATAAAGACAGCTGGCAAAATTACGTAGTGAATAATTCATCCTGGAAAACATTTCATCTGTCTTTCTGTTCAATTGGAAACGTTGCTGGAAGTGGCATTGTTCCAAACCCACTATGACCAAGATCGTCTTTGCCCAGTGATAATCTGATAACGTCCTTCATTTGCGTGCGAATCCACACACCCCTACGTCAATATCCCAAATCTAAGTTGGCTGTAGAAATGATCAATTCGAGTTCATTGACTAGGATATTCAATGTGGTGCTGTGAGTGAAGTTAAAACGACTAACTGAAACAACTCTGGTCTTTCCGACTATTTTCGGTTTTCGGTTGTTTGTCAGGCGTGGCATTCAGGTTGTAAACGTTTCATCAACAAACTAGGTGACATCAACCGTGCGTCAAAAAACATGATCAATTTTCGTTGATCTTCCTTCTACGAGGATCACACCGGATGCACGTTCACCACAGACGCCACAGAAGTCCCCATTCGAGCGAACACCACAAGTTTGTTTGACCGAAAAAAGAAACCTTACAAAAAACATGGCTTCACTATAGACATTCTATTTTTTCGTTTCATGCAGCATTCTAACGAATTGACAAACTACGTTTGCCACAAAAACAGTTCATGAACTACATTTGTTTTGAAACAATTACACGATTTTCCAAGCAGTCTATTCTCATGTTTGATGCCATATTTGTTGTTTTAAGGTACGCTATTTGCGTAACAGATAAATAGCACAATTTTTGGGGACAGAATTTTACTTTGAACCATGCGAAACCCCAAAAGATTTTATCTTTTTGGTTGCCATAAGGTAGGGAGTAGGACAGGTTCACACGTGTATGTCTGCTGTTAGTAATGCTGATTTGCCTCTAGGGAATCTGTCATTCAAGATTTGAACTCGCCGGACTATTTCAGAGATTACCTCAGATTTGATGGCTGTACTAAATAAGGAATCAGTGGGAAATGGTATTCTATTTGTATTACCCGAATTACTATACATCAGGTTCAAACACTCTGAACGTCAAGATGTGTGTTATGTTCCTCTACTCTTAGAAAATCTGGCCGTTCTGCGTTCGTAGTTTATCTGATTTCGACAGTCATTGTTTATGGCTTCTTATTCGTCTCCGAAAGAATCGTAATATGATCAATGACGGGGTTCGGTGATGCGTGTTTCGGGCGATTAACCCCCAATTAAACGAAGCATCTTCACTTCACTGCTTACGACGGTTGGAATAAGTCTGAAGAAAGAATTACTATACCCGGACATCCGAATACACCAGTGATGTCACTAGCACGTTGGTGAATACGGTTGCTCCACGAAAGTTTCACCTGAGATTGCATCCTGGCAGAGACAAGAACAGGCGTTAATGAAAAGCTGTAGTATGGAGAAAAGAGGATTATCACGCTGCTTTTTGTTAGGGGCCGGGTGAGAAATATCTGAAAATGCATAGATATAAACAATTATAATTTATGTTCATTTTGTGCTATTAACCTAGTCGTTAGGGTGAAGCCTGAAAGGCGAGCGAATTAAAAGAGGCAGTGGAATGGCGTGACACAGAAGCAACAGCTTGAAAACATCAAGTATATACTAACAGCTGCGTAAGATGAAAACAAGATGGCGTGATTGCTATCTTGTGGAATGAAATTTGCTCAACAGTTGTTACTAGTATGTGAAAAACTCTGATCACTACAAGCTGGTCGTGACAAGCCCAGCTTTATAAAAATTCCTTTTCGTGATTCCGGACGGATTGTTGTCACCAACGCCAACCAACTTCCAGTTGTTTTCTCCAAACAAATCGAATGTTTTGCCTTGGAAGCGTTGACGATGCACATCATTTTCTCCAAATGTGAGATAATGTTTGAGTTCCAACATTATGTTAATCGCACTCGACGACACGCTTGATTGCTGTCTAATAAGGGACGTGATGTGTTGTTTACGTGGCTTGTTCCATAGAACTATTTTAATTAGAAAAACGAAATTAAAACTTTGTTAACAGGTAATTTGGTTCGTATCTGGATAGGCAGCACCCAGACAGAATTGAATACGAGTAAACTGTTTATTACTGTCATTTTCTGTTGGAAATTATAATACAGGTCCTTTGCAATAACACCACCTCTTTAGATGTGCCGCCCTTACAACAAGCAAATTAGTAAAACACACGTACACCAATTTTTCTGATAAAGCCATTGGCCAGACCTCTTGTGCAGAACGATTCAACCGTATTCCATTATATCGGATAGATCGTCACTTTTACATCCGGACCAGAAAAAGTGTCATTTCTCTAATAACTTTCGTGTGCTACCCATTATACTATAGTATATAAGTGTTAATCGTCAGCTTGAATGTAGAGTCAAATAACAAATCTTAATTCGCCACTGAACAATCAAAATCAGTAATGTGGATTTTCTTTTAAAAGGCCCCTCTTAGATGTGTCCTGGTAAGTGCGACAGTCAATATTTGGGCAAGACCAGGTTATTCACGAGTAGAACCGGAAACCTTAGAATTACTAATAGTATACGTAAACATAGGATTCATTCCTCACTCGTTTGTATGCAGTAAACTATAGTTTGTATGTTTTACAAATAGATGTTTTGATTGTTACAGTTCGTAGTTTAATATATTTTTCGGTATTTTCGCAACATGAGACTTTAGCCTGAAAAGACAGCACTGCAAATTATGTTCATTTTGTTAGACGATCCCCTAATAGAGCTGTGTAGCTAGTACCTCATTATAATATTCAACGTGTGTGTTACGTGTGTGTAACGCTAATATTTGCATGTGTAAAGGTAACAGTATTACTTACGGTCTTTTCTATTGCTTTAGCCTTTGAGCGGCACGAAAATATAAGCAGCTTTCATCTGTTTTTCATGTAAATGGTTGATTTTCTCTGCAAAATGATTGTTATTTTTTAGGAATATCGCTGGCCACTGTTTACGCTCATCATTGGCAATATCCCTGTAGTAATTTTACAAGGTTATTTTGGTTCTGTAGAAGTCCATAGATTAAAGGAAGCTACGAATGTATCGGAGTTTCAATAGACTTGATTTTATAGTGAGCAACATACAATAAAACTGTTGTGTAGAATCATACAGGATCCATGATCATCGAGCAGAAATAACTGTACACAACTGATTAATGGCTAGCAAATTGTGCAACTTACAACCAAGCAAACACTGGAAACTGAATTTAACCTTCAGTAAATATCAGTCAACAGTGTGGTAATGTGAACAATTCAAGGAGGCAGTGAAGAATAAACAAAAGGCGAGTTCAAGTAAGAGTTTGTATTATCAGTTCAGTGGATGTTACATGCAACTGTTTGAGAAATGTTTGGCCAAAATTTATGGCAATCAACAGATGAGGATATATGTAGAAAACGTACATTAGAATAATCTGGGTACATTTGACGTTGACGGTGTGCAGGCTGTCGATCGTGCCTGAGCAGCAGGGCTATAGCATCGCGGGACCGGCTGTGAAGGTTTGGCGATTCAAGAATCTTGGTGGACGTTTCGTCACAGCAATGTCGTTTTCACTTGTAGTAATCCGAACAAAATATATATTGATTCTGGTCATAATCAACATTAAGAGTAGTCGATTTTGATTTCAGTGATTCATAAGAGAAAAGTGAATGTACTACAGGTTCATGTTGTGCTGCAGTAAGCAAAACGGAGAAACAAAACAGCCGGTTGTCGGCGTAGCTTCATTCTGGTTCACTAATTCTACTGGACATGTTGTCTGAAGACAGTTTAGTTTGATTCCCCATTTACGTCACGGCTTCGCTTGTATGTACCTACCGATGACGAGGTTACGAATGCCGGCGATAGTTTGTTCGGCTGAGACACCTGAACACCTGAAGACAATTTCCCGTAGTCTGACGAAACAAAGGATAAACTGATATCCGTCGATAAGTTCGTCTTTTATCCCATATGCTAAAGTGAATTCTCATTTAACGTATTGCTACCATAATAAAAGCCACCCAATTTGAATAACTGTATAATTATTATAACCAACGTTATATCCTTATACCTGAGGTAATGTCGTTCACAATTTCTGGGTGTTAACGTCAGATATTTTGCTGAAAATTTAAATGCACCAGAGACCTGTACATAAACAAATGTAGAGTGAGTAGGGAGTTTCAAAATTTCTAGTGCGTGTTTCAAACAGTGTGAAGTTTTGACCCTGCGCGGACAGCTGGTAAATAAGCTAATATCATTTGAAATAATCTTTCCAAGGTCCCGTTCACATAAAGTGTTACTCAGATTTTCATTTTGGTGGTGGTAATCAGTGTGACCCGAATGACAGGGGCGCACTACTTTACGTTTATCCATGTTTGACGGAAACTCGTCAGTCGTTCCCCAGTCGTGTCAAACGTTCAAACCACTCTACAATTTCTCACTTCTTGTCAACTGTTCACATTACATATTACATTAGTGCTATCAGCATACAATAAGCGCACCATTCTCTTATTTAGATGGAATTGTTAATATCTGCGTTGGCAAATGAGACTGACCTTACGTCGTTTTTTGTTTCATGATTCATCTGAAGTACGGGAGAGTAGGACGTCTAAGGAAGTCATGCAGTCAATGTTGAGACTGATGGTCCTGCAGACATTATTAAACTATATCGATACATGGGGTTGTTTGCTCAATATTATAAACTTTTAATAGTGTCGAGGTTGCGTTCATTGAAGTCGAATCGTTGAGTGAAATTTTGACAAAATACAGGTCTCAAATTCTGTCTTGAAAATATCAACGTTTATGGAGTCTAGGTGGTGTCTCAACGTCAGTCCATTCTTCCGCGAATATAGCTTTTCATCACAAGAGCATTGAATACTTTCTGGTCGCACGTGAAACTGACATGCTTTCAACCAGGCTGTTTATACAAAAGGTAGCAACGTCGAAGAACATGGTTTTTGATTAGCCTATAGATTTTGTTGCTCTGAAAAGCTTGAAGATGTCAACTAAACCATACACGATCTACTCATACGCAGTTCGTCTTTGCATGTCAGCCAGACTAGTTCGCGTGATACGGTGACTTGTTCCTGTCCATAATAGTTCACAACTAAACACTATCACTATGTAGCTTTAGCAATCCATGCAGTTCTAAGGCAACTGTATCCATAAAACAAATGATTCTTTGTGTTTCACATCTTGTAGAGTTTGAGACAACATGTTACTATCAAAAGTGAGAGATTTCTGGATGTCTTATAGCAACATACTCATCGTATGAAGTGAGTCTGATCTGTCCAGATTCATAATAACCATACCTTTAAGGCATCACCCACTTGCCCTCTTAAGGCATCTAGCGTAACGACATGCACACTTGTCAATTCTTCTTTAGTAACTTTTTTCAGATTCTGATATTGATAACATGAGTGTAGTGAGATCCAATGGAGTGTTTTACTACTGAAACAGCTAACAGATCTATTAACGAATCGAAAGCCTTTTCTGTTAACTGCATAGAACACTTGTCCAGGAATTTGTGTTGACATCTAATGATAACATTATTGATGATGAACTATGGTAGTCTCTTCGAATGTTTCTCTCCGGTGCTTGTCATGTGCAAAAATATTGCCAGGTACATGAATA
Source organism: Paragonimus skrjabini miyazakii (assembly GCA_014338405.1). NCBI lineage: Eukaryota > Metazoa > Platyhelminthes > Trematoda > Plagiorchiida > Troglotrematidae > Paragonimus > Paragonimus skrjabini miyazakii. The sequence goes on along the minus strand of JTDE01001415.1, from coordinate 87,470 downwards.
CCGAAGATTGAGGTTGTCTGTCTTCTTATAATGTTCAAAACGTTTTAAACAACATTCACAACCCAGCATTGCCCACATATTAGATTTATTCTCACACCCAATTGTACCCATTCGACTAAATATAGTGTAAATCGGTTGTTTTTCCCGGTTGCGTATTCAAGTTAAATTATACCTGCAGAACAAGCTACATAGACCACATAACACGTTATTTATCAAAAGGCATATACACGGAACATTTGGCATGACCCCCTTGTAGGTTGACTAAATCATTTAAACAAGTGGCCATAGATCCGAACGAAACAGTACGTACCGCGAACAGCTTTGAGTCACTTTATCTGGTTTGCCCAGATTTAACGGAATTCATTAGGAGTTAACTTCGCGAATTGGTGTTTCCGGACCTTCACAACACAATTTTATATCTCCGCCAAGTAGACGCGATTTATGTACGAAATTCACAGGACGCATGACTCATGAGTTACGATATACTGTGGGGCTTGGTCACAGGGTTCTGCAGGGGAGGTGGTGTTATTGTACGTGCGGACGAGTGACGTACACATAAACCATGACTTACAGCGTCATGTGGTTACCGTTTGATCAGATTGAATGCGGCTTTTAATGGTCAGTCGAGAGAAATAGAGATTTTGGCTTATAAGTTTCTAACCACCCAATCACAGACTGTAGATTGTGATGACGACAGTCTCATGTGATGGTTACAGTCGCATTGTGTCTGATGTAGGATGGATGTGTGAGACCCTGTAAACCGTTCTCAAATCTATACTTGGTTTCATTCGATGGTTAGTGACAGGTTTACGAATATTGTCAAGCTATTATAAAGCCATTTCACATGTTATTCGTGAATGATTTTTGATTGTAAACCTGCGAGTCACTCAGTATAGCCAGTTTAACAATAATATGCGGAAGTAGACAAGGAAGAACAGAAAAAACCTTGTATAGTCCAGTTAAAGAGGATTAAAGGAGAATTAAACAATCGCTGAGGTTTCCTCTCAGTTCATTCGAAATTGTGAGCTCGAATGCAACAAGCTAAAGATGTAGAAGTTGTCATGGAAGCCAGCCAATAAAATACACATATCACAAGCAAACATCAGTGTACCGAAGATAAGCGAATAACAAAAGTGTATAACAAAATGTTGGAACTGATCGAAATCCGGATAGCACTGGCAATTGCCAGTTGTGACAGTGGGAGTTTGTGGGATATTATGGACGGGTAAGTTGATATGACAGTAGTTCTTCACCTGTAATTCGTTAGCTGGCTGAGGCTGTACAAGTCTTGGAGTCGAAAATATTTATAATAAGACTGCTTATTGTTTAGCCAACATGGAGGCATCAGTGAGGAATGTTTTGTTTGGTATTCTGTGTAGTAGTGAATAGTCATTCCGTTTGATGCGTTACAAAGAAGTTTGTGTAGTTGTGGTAGTGTTCATGGGCATGAGCCATGCCAATCAATGAAATAAGTTGTTTGTTGGTGGCACCTATATTAACGTTTTCGGCAGATTAGGAACTATTTATCATGTTGGACATCGACAGTCAGAAACCGTGTCGGGCATTGGTCGGGTAAACCTAGCCGATTTTATAGTTCGCTTTACCGCTGGAAATACGGAAGGAATGGTTATCGAAATCGGGCACGTTACATAGTGAATGAGACATATTCAACTGGTGATTGATTTGAGTGTTTAATTGATAAGTTCGAAAAGAAAGTTAAGGAAAGTGTACGGAAGAAATACATTAGAGGTGTGGTGGTGGATTAACCGTACCGTTACGTTTCATCAAATATAAACCTGTCCGTTTTCCGGATTAGGTCACATGAACCCCTACACGTCCAAGGTGGACATAATTTTTATAATGCACTATGGTTACTTCGTCATATGTACCTATGATTATCTGATTGCTACTTATGTTTACTTTTATACCATAGATTTATCTCATATCATCCTAATAAGTGTTTCATGTGTGCAGTATTTTCTGGCTAAATTGTCACTTGAAGCAATTCAGAAAGACTGACTAATTACGTGTGGTAATGGGAACTGATTTACTTTCTGTCTCTCACCATGACGATATAAAGTGATGATTAACTCGGATACAATGTTACTTATTATATCAAACGTAGTTTGGTAAATATGTTTTTAGTAACGGCTATATAATTGCGACATTAAAACATTCCTGACGATTAAGACATTTTTTATACCAGGAATGCATTTTCAATCCAGGAGTGTGCAACGTGATAGGAATGGGTTGTTTGATGGTATTCCGGGATATGTTTTTACTACTGATAATGGCAGTTCATTAACTCAACCAGTTAGACTTAACCAGACGATATTGAACTAATCACACACTTGCTGTCTCAGACGATTAGATTGCACATTCTTTGTTACCTAAGCTTTCAACTCAAATAAATCAAAGAAGTAGTTGTTTCAGTTTATAAAGAACGCTCACAAACATCGTTTGCATTGTGTTTTCTGTGCAGCATCTGGCATGTCTAGTTCGCAGAGTTTCATTTGACTGTCTAGCAAGCAAACTAGTGGTTTTCCGGACGCCACTTGACTCAGTTCAATGCTAGCCAGTACAACCAGTGCCGACAGTTAGAAGGATTTTGCTTAGTGAAAAGTTAAGAGTGAAGTTCGCGAAATTATGCAGATTCGGCTCAAGCGCTACTCACAACTGATCTTAAATGTTGCATTCCCTTAGACCTTCGAATCAACCCTTCTCAAAAAGAAGCACTGTACTCGCGATTTGCCATTGTTAAAGCACATCAGTAATCCATATCTTTGCCACTGCAGAAATATAACCGTCAGCAACGTCTTTCTGTGGCAACCGTGGAACCTACTGCCCCCAAATTAGCCACTAGAGAATTGACTCTAGCCAATAGTTTCGTGATTAAAACTACTCACCGAGTTGGGTCCTGTTCGATGTGCGATCTGTTTTGCGTTGGTCAACACGGTTGTTTACTGGAAACGTCATCCGCACTACTGACGGACGTTAGTAGAAGCGAAGCTCGAGTTAAGAACTTCCTGTGGAAAGACGATGAATATAGACTTTATCTGGGAAACTATTAAACAGATTCGATTGATACTTGCTCCTCTTGAGCATCGTCATCCATATTGATAACGCACACCGGTACATTTTGTGTATAATACAAGCTATGAGACTATTTTAAACGATTCGGTGGATTAAAAAACCTTCGAATGTCGTAAATTATTATACTCAAAGTTAGATCGAGTAATCGCTCGGCGACTACTCACTTTTCGTTTCACATGCTCTAAGGAGGTAACGTTCTTGCAATACTCACACTATGCGGATGATCTTAATGACAATTTGTTTCATTTACGACGATTCAAACTTTAACCTCAAGTCTACAGCTCCTCACAATTCGACCAATAAAAGTTATCAGCCTTTATCGACTTTACTGTAGTAGAATATAGTTTTCAACACGTATCGTACCATCACATTGGCAATCTTGAATTACATTCGAGTAAGGCTGTCGGTATGACATTGCTGGTAACATCGAGTAATAACTCACTGACTTCTGTCGTCTCTTTCTCTAGCTTAAATTGTAGTGTTGTAGGTACTTTCACACTTTTGCCTTTAAACAATATAGATAGACCGGCCGCCCTTTTTCGGACGTTAGATTCAGCATGGGTCTACGCCTGCTGTACTTTAAAAAATAAGACTCAGAACAGTGTTCACCGTATCCAGCTGTCAGCACCTGCTCTACATCATACATGCTGAACATTTCGGGCCACCTTATGATGACCGCTACTGATGAGGCTGGAGGATGTGTAGTCCTCTGCACAGCAGCTTCAGTTGCGTTGGCATTTTGAATTCCCGTTATCAGTAGATGCTGTGCCGTTCACATGGAGGTTTTTAACAAGGCTAGCTGTAGACGCTGATTCTTCACAAATGTTTTCATTGAGCCTGCCTATGCTCCAATTAACTACAATGATGTCATTGTGAAGGACGCGTTTTGCTCGGGTATGGCGCTTTAATTAAGTTGACGCATAGCCTCATACATTCATTCTAATCAGTAATGTCGACGTCCAGGTCGGCAGCCTTGGTGAGGCTGGGTGCTGTTAAGGTGTCAGGTTCGGAATAGCATCACATAACTAAAATAATGGCGGACGGCTGTTGCAACCGTGCACTAAGCATGAACTATTTTAGCCAACACTAATTATGTGCATTGAACACGTCAGTGTTACTTTTGGCGCCCTCATTTCCCAAATTTGACTTGGTCTTAGATAGACCTGTTCTTAGATAGACCATTTGGGACTGCATTCAAGACTGTCATTCTTACCGAAGCACAGGCTTGGATACAGACCATACGTTGATGCGTTGCCGTTCCATTTTCATTTTTGCTTGGCAACGACTCCACCGACAGCGCCGGCTGGTTTTTGATAAGCTGGCAAGACATCAATAAAGCATAAGTACGAACCTGGCTAAGAATGCACGATCAGAAGGTTTCACTCTAAAAATCATAACAAATACTCGGCCCAAGTCTCAAAGACCATTTGTGAAACGGGTGCTACAGCATACTGTACAGTGGTTTTTTGAAATGAACAAATATCTGATCGCCAAGAGAGCCCTGGAGTTGTTGAAAGGCAGAAGGAGTTTTCATCATTACAATTCATGAAAACCAATTCAACAAATGTTTTCGTGGAGAGCCGAAGCGCAGCCTGGTCGGTGATAGTGAAGCCTGGTTAATGGATAGATTCAATAGAATGGAAACCACCTTTGCTTCAGAAAACACCGGCTTATCTGTGTTACCGTTCCAAGGTGACCATCTGTCAGTTATTCGGCGAGTCAAAAGGCATACTTATCCACAATGAGTTCAGAAGGTTAGAGCGTTGAGTCGAACAATTTGAGGATCAGTTTAGCTAGCATTCTACTTCCACAATTTTAACGCCGTAAACTAACAACGTAGTTTGCTGGTCGGTAAATTTAGGGCCATCCAACAAAACTGAGGTCAAAAACTGCACTTCGCCCTACAAACGCAATAGAGTAGCTGGTCCAGACGATCTCGTATCGGCACTTTTCAAACACTTTAGGGAGGGGTAGTTAGGAGACCTGACTCATTTGTTTCAACTTGTACAGAAAACAGGAAACACCTTTCCTTGTGGAGGTCCCTCAGTAATAGTTCTAATGACCAAGAAGGGAATGAAGGGTCCCGTAGAAATCATAGGCGAATTGGGTTGACTCCAGCCATTACTGGGATTATGGCATTAAATATACTTTGTCAACTCATTGCAGCTGGGGAGGCAAACATTGGGGAATATAGACAGGTTTTCGTTCTGCACAAGATTTTCACTTTCAGCCCAATTCTGAAGCAGTGTCGTATGTACCACCGAGCGACAGTTGCCGTATTTCTCCATGAAGAAGGCGTGCTCGATTCAGTGGACTGGTCTAAACTTTCACTGTCGCTTAAAAAAGGGGTGTACGGATCAAGTATGTGAACATACATTCGACTCCTTATTCTCATAGGTCGGTTCAGATCAGGGCTTATGGTGAACTGTCTGCCAGTTTCAATACCAGGAGTAGCGTACGTCAAAGCTATCCAATTTCACCGTTGTTGTTTAATTTCGGCACAGACGAATTGAGGAAAGACTGTTTGCTGTTCCGCGTACTGTTAAATTTAACTGTATGCGCTTCCAAGTCTTAAAATACAAGGTGTCTCCGAAAGACTGCTGCAGTTACATAGATTTGATGTTAGATAATGAAGTTATGGATGTCGCTGATTGGTTTTGGCTTAAGAAGTTGCATCAAAAGTAGATAAGACATTGTGAATGAAACAGAATTTGGTGTATGCAAGTCTGGAGTGATATTCGTCAATCTTTTACATCTCTAGAAAAAGAGAGTCATCTCTTTGAGACTTTGGGATCGCGTATATAAGGTGACTGTTAGAGCTGTATTACTTTACGGCTGCAAACCTTGGCCACTCAGGATAGAAGACGTGAACCGTCGTCTTCAGATATTTGATCGTCGATGTTTTGGTTCGATCGTTGGCATTGGACGGTGTTAAGGGGTAGGTAACGAATAGGTTAGTAAGCGGGTAGTTGGTAGTGAATGCCTAATGAGTTATTTTGTTCAATCTTCATGTTTGCAAAGATCTATGTCTGGGTCAGTCACGTGCTAAGAATGCCAGCAAGTCGTCTGTTATTCCGACCACTCTTCATGGATGCTACGGTTGACTTGTATAGGGCGTAGTGTAGACAGATGATGATTTGGCCTACAGAAAAGATGTCGTTCACCAAGCGCTCGGATTAGTTTCCAGAGCAGGGACCGTCACTGCTTATCGATCTAGCGGCTGGTAATTTTGGGTAATGATGACAAATCGGGTCCAGTGACGTTAATGTTTTCGCTATTTATTAGCAAGGTGCAGGCTGTATGTGGTTGAATTCATGAGTGTAGACATAGCTATTTCTAGTAGTCAGGACCGTTTCATTTCAATTTTTGCTCGTCCTGGCCAGGGCTTCTTGTTGTCTTCTCAAAATTTTGTCAGTAGATCATCAGCACAATCCACTGATGTATTGTTGTCTTTAATGACAACAATGGTGATTACAGTGCTCACTATGATGATGAAGGTGATGATGCCGGTGATGATTATAATGGAATGACGACGGTGATGATGTTGATACGATGTTGATGACGATGGTACTAGTAATGATGAAAATGATGATGACGGTGATGATGATCTTGGTGAGTCCCTACTGGGTTATTGAGTCATTACGCTTTTTCAATTGAGTCTATTGCAGCAGGTTATTTACAAACTTCATGATTTTTCAGACCAAATGGTATGAGTTCAGTGGCATGTAAGTTTGACTTTTTCCAAATCGTGTCCTTCTGGCTTGTTTTTACTTCATTGTTCCATTCTTTTGAGGTTTCAGTGATTTGTGAAACTCGCTGATGGAATTTTCGTCCTTACAGGTCAAAACATTTGCGCATGAAATGCAATTCACGTACGATTCCCAGTCCTTTCACATCGAAGAATGAGCAGCCGATTGGATGGAAGTTTGAAGACCCTGGAATGTACCTAGATCACGGATGTTACACAAAACCGGATCTTTTGGCTTCTCACATTTGTCAGTCCACTACACATACTCACTCGCGTCAACCAATCTCAATGATAGCCCAGTTCGTAAGTGACGACGAGTCTACTTGAAATTTCTTTTGTCCCATTTGAGGTATGTGTACATATAAACAATGTTTTTTTGCACCCTTGCAAGAGAGGGAATCCTAGAATTCACTCTTACAGACTGGTGGTATTGCCATTTGAAGACACATCCAAACATTAGACTTATAAATGTAAAGTGGCAGATGACATTGCTCCAATGTGGGAAAAACTTCATTGAATAAGTAGCTCCATTTTGTCCGTTTCTCTGCGTCTGCGCTCATCGCTGATGATGAATCGTTGAATTTAGTCGAGATATGCATTTACCGTAAGAGCTACAACTGCGTTAATGGAACACTCAGTGAAAATACAAGTAACTTTTGCCAACGCAGGCCATATGTTGCGTCGGCCCGTTCTCGGTCGTTTTGTGAAAGACCGAGTATATACTGTCACTGTCTCATTATACGGTTACAAAACCTGGACTTTCTTTGCAAGAGGTGCTCACGAGGTGTCTGTTTTCAACCATCAATGTCACTGGAACATTGGTGGCGTGTGGTAGGAGCAGCGCATCAGCAATAACGAAACTAACCAACTAATATGTCAACTCTTGAACACAGTGAACTCTCCTCAAAAGCTCCTTTGGGTTAAATGAATTTTAAGGATGTCAACTCATAGCCTATCACACATTGACTTGTTTGCGAGTGGTGTGTTGGGCTAGCGGTGGCCGCCCAGTGGTCAGGGCATAGTTTGCGTATGAAGCCTGTGGCAGTCATGGTTGTTTCAGTAGGGTGTCTTCAGCTTACTGGCACGAATCCATAGAATAATGGGCACATTAAGCTGAGCACGCTATCTGTTATAGAGCAGAACAGAATTCAACGACACTTACGCGTACTTTCTATCCAAACCCTTCTACATTTTGATTTGTCCGCAATGCGACTGTCAAGCCAAACGTTAATTCATACTGTAACCTAGCAGCAGGAACTGAGCCTAGCTTCCTGTTTTATCTTCACCCTTAATACAGCCCAGTGACCCTGGGTATCGCACTCACCAACGGTTACGTAACGCTTTATATAATACACTAGTTTTCGTTTGCTGAAAATAACGATAAGTTGAGTCTGTAGACGGGTATCTACACATATCCTGAATTTCTTCAGCAGGATTAGGTGAACAAACTCGAAAAAACTGTCAACTAATTTGTGGATACTCCGTACACGGTATGAATAATGGTCTTTATGACAACAGAATTGTTAAAGACAGTCATTTGAACAACTGTCTCACATGATCCTGTTTTAGTCAATTCACTTGCATTGTACAATTAATCAGCACGCTGAATATCTTTTTATATTTATTTGACTTTTTCTAATTTAGTGGAACATTTACAGTTTGAACTGAAACTATTTTTGTTTGTACTGTATTGATAGATTATTACAAACTATTACGACTCATGAAACATGTGAAACACATGTTGCTTCCGAGAAGAAAATACTTCGATAGATTTTGCTATCTGAAACTACACGATTGATCACGAAAAGCGAATGGAAAAATCTGGAGTTTACCATTATTTTCTCATTTATTGTTAGGCGTTGTGGTAGCAAACGACCGTCACTGTTGGCTGGCGTAATTCATCTGCTAGACTGATTCTGATTGTATATGTTCGTGCCATTTGTTTCTGTACTGATTAGGCTATTATTCTAATTGTGTCCGTTATTTCGTAGCTTTTTCTTCAAAAACTATTAATCACTTAACCGTCGTTTGTTCTAAGATTTCTCGTGATAGTTGTAATTTTGCAAGGAAATTCGTTTGATGCAATTTTGAATAACGTCGTCGATATAATACATTTGTGATTGATGAGAATGCATGGTTTGATATCATCCAGCAGATTTTGTCTTGTTGTTTAAGTCTGGAAATTACTCCACTGACTTCCCTGTTCACATAATTAACTGAGGGACTAAGACGTACGGTTTCTTAATTTAAGTTTTTAGATCAAAAATTGATTGGAATGTATGACTAAACAGTCAGTTATATAAAGGAACTGCGTAGTCAGTTCCAGGAGAGCTGCTGAAGGTTATCATTTGCCCGACAACAATGTACTTACTAACTACATTTCACTATCATATGCTTAACGTTGTAATCGTACAAACAACTCAACACAGACAAATGATTTTATAACTCCATTTTCGAGAAGGACAAAGCCAGAAATTGTTTATCCGAGTGTGGACCGTGTCTACTTACCATCAAAAGCAAATTCTATCACAAATTTCTAAGAACCTGTCCTGTAGATGAATTTCAATGAGAATGTACATAACACATACAGTTAGTCACAGACTGTAGTCAAGCCTACTTCAACTATCGACATTGGTTTCGTGGCAAACCCTCGACAAGAAGAACGCACTATTGACCACGCTTACTTTCAAAATTACGATGGCTGCATAGAAATAGTGCACTTCCACTCGACTCCCTGATACGACAATTTTAAATTTTATCATATCAAAATAATTACTTGCTTGGTTGTTTTTCAAACACTTGAAGATGTTTCACATTTTCATTCAAAACGTGGGCCTGATATATTCATTATGACAGCATCTTTGTTATCAGATTGAATTGATACCGGCAAGATATTGATTGCAATCTGATACTTGTTCACTTTCTATTCCATCAGTTGTTTTTACTTTCTCATAAATTACATCAAACTATTATCTGAATGTGAGATATATTTCAAATACTAGCATAATGTGCATGTCTGTTCAGCATTGGGCACCTGTAGGTGGCACCAGTTGTCTGGTGCCGATCTGCTACCATCTGCTTATAACAATTATTGACGAGTGATGAGAAGTTCTAATGTATGTAAGTTGAACATTATTCACAGTTGATTGCGGCTGTCAAATTCCCACATACTTTCCGGTCAACAGCTTTCGAAACTGAGCACTAGACGCGTTTGGTTCTTGATAGGGGCCGTCAATAGCGCATATCCTTGCTGAGGCCGGGAATAGGATTTCATGAAGCAATCTTGTGGATGACTGTGCCACCGACTCAAAACTTAACATACGATTGAACTATTATCTGCAAACGATCGGCCACATTAAATTTGAACAATATCCAGAATGTCCGACCGTCTTGAGAGATCATACGGTAACTGTCTTGTTAACTAGACTCGATGACCGCACGTCTAAGAATTCAAATTAAATTGAATTAACAGAAGTCACTAACTATTGAACGATATTCTGGCTACTAGAGACTAGTAGGGGATTTTAGTTGGCTAAATCAGTTAATTTTAGTGCAGTGGTAGCTTTAGCTCATGACAAGTGAACGGTTTGAAAATTCGACAGAAGCAAAACTTATTTTCATCCTTAATCATTTGCAGAATCGAACAGATAACACCTTAAACTTACCGAGAAAACTCGTAGTAACATGCCTGTCAGGAAAACAACAGTTGTTTTTGATGATACTACCGAGATGTGACGACTAATGAAGATTACCTTATCGTCTCCTCCAGTATGTAGTTTGTGGATACCTACTCCATCTATTGTGAATGAGTTGAAAAACGTCACTCTACTTCGCATTCTGTTGAAATATGTAAATTCTATTCTACAGTGTGAGATTGACCCATCTTGTGAAAAAGAATGCTGATTTTCTGAATGCGCGTACGTCAAAAACTTTATGGTTCTGCATACTAGGTTACTGGTGATAAGTTTGTCATTGCACGTGTATTGTTTACCCAACTGCTTTCGTTATGTGGGCTTATTCCTTCTATTCGTCTCTGTGGATTATACGGTAGTCGTTACTAATGGCAAGTCCAACGATCTTTCAATGTATGTCTTGAACCATTTGAGCCATGGATGTGTCGGTTAAACAATATAATGAACTGTGAGTAAGCTTGTGTGTGGTGTCACTTAAACACTACAGATTCGTGCGGCTAAAACTATAACTTTCTATGGAGGACGCTTATAGAGTTGATATTGGTAAGCATTAAACCGTATTTTTCAGCATCATTTTTGCCAATTTTAACCATCGTCTCCGTGTAGAACCATGCGACCAACTCTTTCTTCGAATGTTTTGGGGTTCAAAATTGCTACCACGATAAGACGATGGTTCCGTGTTGTGAATTTTGCATCAATATGTGAACATTCCAGTTTCTGAAAGCACGCTGAAGTACGGAAGTGCCGTCAGGTCAAGTGGGCCCATAAAAATGCATATGCAAAACCAGAGTTATGACCAACGGGACGGGTTCACATGCCCACTGACTACTGACTTGCATTCGACGAAATTCTTCGACTTCGAGACCTCTATTGTTCAGATAATTTCTACGGGTCTAAGAATCCTTCGTCTCCTAACGGCCTAGGTTACTTAACAATGCGTCAATTTTAGTGTTAACCGGGTTGATTTGAGCTGTGTTTAACCAGATTCACAAACCGGTTTCGAGGTAACATTCTGCTATCACCAGAGACACTGGACTCAGGTTTCGTTAAGAATTCGACGCTCACCAACTTCCCATGGGCGGTGGCAATTTAATTAAGGCTCCTTTGTATGTATATAAGCAGACTGTTGGCCAATATATATATGATAAAACCACCACACTGGAATGTTCGAAACTGGCAGATTTTCAGTTGTTCATTCCGATGGGCTCACTTGGTAAAGTGACCATCTTTACATACAGAACAATAGCTAGTTTATCGTGGCCCTAATATTCCGTTACATGGTTGCTCATTATTGCGATACTACCGTAAATCTGATGCAGAAGAGAGGGATTAGGACTGTCTAGCGAAGTCGTTGACTCAGCAGGTCGTGTATTAGGCAACTTGATAAAGTTGCTTTGTCATTCACCTGTTTATTTGCGCCATAAAATTACCCCGATGTAGATTGTATGAGTTTCCACGCAGTGTGCTTCTTATGGATTAAATTCCCTTCTAACTTCTGTTCTCCAGTTCGTTACTGTTCTAAATTTTTCCTTCGTTTTTATGGAAGTAAATGTGGCGTATGAAATACTGACAATGCTGAAGTAGTTAACACTAGCGATTGTGATGCTCGTGAGTTTGACCCCAGTTCTCGTTTTACTCAATAGGACTGTGGGCAATAAACTCAGTCTACAAATAGATTCGGGGTTATACATTATCATTAGATTCTGTCATTATGAAAACTTGAATCTGGTGTGTTTACTTTATGTCGGTCAGTTGGAGTATTCATCCGCATTCAAAACCTGAATGACTGAAATTGACTTGAAATGCAATTTTCGAAATTGATTAATCAGGAGAAAGTGTATTTTTCCTGTTGCACAACTGCCTCTCGAACTGTCTGGTTCTGGAGTGCTTCCTTGTGTATTATGCCCCGTTTATCGTGCACATATTTGGAAATCGTCTTTACAACAGGGGCGTAGTTCAAAAGAATATTTTTCCATTTTTGACCATATTACAACACCCACCGTTAGAAGGAATCATTCGATAACTTTTGTAAAAAGGTAGTGATAAAACTGATTTGTATCATTCTTTTTCTCCTGTTATCAGTGCTCGAAGTGTGCGGCACCACACTCTACCATTAGCTACGAGAATCTGAACCATTCCTATCGTCCTTGTTACTCCAGTATTGAGGAAGGACGTTACGCGATCAGTCTTCCTAGTTTGCATAATGACTCAAATAAGACTGTCGAGAGATATTCGAAGTCTTACCGTCACATCGAGAAATGGGGCAGACTGTGCCACGATGTTTGGGAAATCGCGGAGAAACAGTAAGCTTGGCTGGTATCTTTTATACTGTTTGAGATTAGTGGAACATTCACTTCCACCTCGAATACACTGTCAATGTATGTCTTTTCTGCCGAGTCCCTCGAATTTGGCCTTGAATGCCACCTTAATCGTCATAATTACTGTCATCATATTCCTTCACAAACTGGAAGATATAAATTATATTGAAGATGGTCCCCATTTTTAAGCCATTTCTTGCCCCTCATCATCATCACAAACACCATAATTGTTTTCATCGCCATCATGTTCTTCAGCCTTCATTTTTTCCTCTTGTCGATGTTAGTATCGTGATCGTCATCATAATTATCTTCTACCTGATCATCTTCATCACGCCTATCACAAATAGCCGCACGTGATTTTTTAAATTGATTGCCTTATTTTTGGCCGTTACCCTGATGAGGAATAGGTGCAGTAGTTTGAAGATAAAATGATATTTAGTGTGTTCCATTAAATAAAGGGAAGCCAGCAACACGAAGGTTCAAAAACCTTTTGGAAAACTGATCGATTCGGAGTTGAGAGAAAGACTATATTATTGTGACTGTCTCATTGTGACTTTCATATTCATAAACACACATCGCGCGATTATAAACTATGAAAACGAAAGTTTCATAATACCCCGAATTACATAAATACCCACAGTCAACTTTTTATTCTTTCGGGCCCTTTTACCAAATTAAAGTGGTCTGAACGCGTTTTTAACTGTCAACGGTCTTGACAGGAACAACAGCTTGATCAGCAAATAGACGTTCGATCTCATCCGGACGATCCCATTCCGGCTGATCAAAATGATGACGTAAGCGGTCGATTATCATCATCCTGACAGCATGTACCATAGCTGAAGGCTCCCCTCAACTCAGTCTTTCGCCGGTGTCAGCGCGTTTTGCTCGGACACTGAGCGTACCTCCCAGTCGCTTCTCCAATGAAGAGAAACGATCAAATTGAGCTTTAAAATCGCCATTGAAGTGACCGACATGGTGTGTCTGTTTGAGACCGATTACTGTTATTGGGATATATGAAAGCCGTCGGTAGCTGGCACACACTGACAACCAGAACTGAACTATATTCATTCAGAATTACGAAGCGTTTGAGAGTAGCGAAGTGAAAAGAAATGTTTGTGGTTTCTAAAACATTGGGTCGCTTTATAAGCTCGAAACATTGAAGTGAGGAATCGTCGGTTCTAAAACGACTTAGCCATTGTTATATTCCTAACGAGCTCAGAGCATAAAAACGAACAAGGCTTTCAAGTCGAACAGGCTGGTGCTGGATTTGATTGAAAGATAAGATCATCTGTTTGCGTTATCTCCACTAGGACTTACTCAGCTTCACCGCTGGTTGTTGTTCACCCATGTTGTATTATCACATTTAAACACAAAAAACCGACTTTCACCAAAATTCCAGTCAAGCTTAATCGGTTTCCTAACTTCCCCCTGGTTGTCGGAACCAGACAACTAATTTACATTTTTCAGCTTGTTAAAACCCGCCTTCCTTGGTTATTGAATTGGAATAGACCGCTCGTTTCCGCAAGTGTATCGTATTGATATCAGACTGAGGTGGTCGACTACTCTGTACTCCGTTTCTTTCACGCAACATACCCTTATAACTTTGACTCAGAAGGTCTTTGTGCTTAGCGGAATGTTATTTGGCAGGGAGCGGTGTACAACACATAACTCGTGTCCGTCTTCCTGAAAGTGGTTTTTAGTACTGGTCTTGAAAATTCGGATACACACATCGAAACTAGTAGTGAGTAAATTTTTGTTAAAGTGAACATTCTATTTTTTCATTGTGAAACGCATTGAAGAGTTTTTGAGTTCAAAAGAAACTTTTCGTCATATCCTCACGTTTAAGGCGCTGCTGGGTGCTTAATTGTTCAATAAACGAAGAAACTATTGAACTGACCGGTAGATGTCCATCCGTCATATGAATGTTGGATTTTGTTGCGTGTTTGGTCCTTTCCGGTTGTGTGCCCACGATCTATGGAGCATGAATGTCACTCTGCGTTCTATATTGAACTAACGTAGCGTCTACTACTGTTTGCTTCCTGTCAATCTTGCAAAGTTTAAAATTTCTAATTGGTAATTCGTAACAGAAAAACGTAGACTAAACAAATTCATTCACATTCGTTTTCCTGTCTTCCCGTGTACGTGTGTGATACTCTTGCATTTAACTCGTTCAAGCTCGTGGAAAGGGATTTATATTATACTGCATTCGGGTCTCATATTCTGGTTCCGTCTTTTGGGTTAGTTCGACCCATACTTCATTGTGTAGCTTAATATCGCTTAAACTATTCTTCAACCTAATCTCAGTGAAACGCTATTCGGCAGTCATTGCAATGATGCCAGCACAAAGTGTGATTACTCACACTGTGTTCGGGTTATCGTAATTATAGACAGAAATGCATCAGCGAGTAACACTAATGCTAAATATTTGTAAAATCATTAAGAAAACGGTTTTAACTTAGGAACATAAGATGAGACCTGCTTGAAATTAACCTATGAATGTCGTATTTTACTGCAGACAGTCAGCAACAATCCAGCCGAACAACTAAGTTTCATAGTGAGTAGGTCATCGGCAAAGCACTAGCCAGTACATGTGCAGTTTCCACTACATCGCTTAATTCTAGGTCATTCTGAGAAAAGTGAGCCAAATAAGTATGCTGTCTTGTGACCCCGAATATCGAACCCTGCTGTGTAAGTCACGTTCTCCTCCAACACAAAAGATGACCAAAACCTCCACTTTCTCACCTAAAAGTGAGTACCTTAATCCACATCCGTTAATCTATTGATCAAACACCCTATTTATGATTGTAGTGAAGTGTAAATAGACATCGTGATAGCTGTTGGCATAATCAACCAAACTTCATTTGCTTCAGGGTTCGGGTGAACATGCTTGTTCAATCTTTACGCTCGACGACCTAACTTTCTCTCGTGCACGTGACCAGACAAATGTACACATAATCAGTCATTTCACTGCATGCAGTCTGTCATTTAACAGTCACTTTTTAAAGCACTGCTGTATATGCCCATTGCGCAACGGCTGTACGATAACAGTTTTTTCGCTGCTTAGGCTACATGTCACTCAACTGCTTGGCAAGGGCGCATTTGGTCGTGTGATGAAGGCCATGCTGACGTTGCCTCCAGCTGACGATGATAATGTGTGCATACAGCTACGGGCTCATATCGCGCGCGTCACGGCAACAAACACTGAGAAACAAACAACTACGACCACAAAATGGGTAGCAATCAAACAAGTATTTCTCGATGAAAGTAAGTATTTTAACAATCAACCAATTCTGGGTGATATGGTCTCGGTGGGCATGATTTTTACCTACAATAGGATTTTCAAAGCCAGCTTTTTTGTCAAGAACCTCGTATGCTTTGGGGAGTAAAGCTATCCTAGTATGCCAGTTTGTTGGAATTCTTACATAAGTAGACTCAGAACGCAACACACAACTTCCATTTAAATAACAATAACAACGACGTCAAGAAAAAGACAGTCTGCAGAAGCTGTTTCAGTCAGTCGAGATGTGTGCGTATTCTGTAATATACACAGTGACATATGTTGTTGGTGACATCCATTCCGCGATTAGCCCGTGACCAAAGCCAAAGGATATCTGCACACATACACCACCAAATATAGCCTGCGCTGCACCACCTGTGGTTTTGATCGCATGCGTCATATCCAGAGTAGCCTCAAGTTGACAAGATCAGAAAGCATGTGAATGTAGGCCTGTATAGTCCAGCTGCCTAATACCTGGTCAACCGAATAAAAGACTTCTGTAAAATTGAAACCCTTATCTTTAGGAGCCAAACATTACGGCGACTTTTCTTTCAGGAAGTGAATAAGTGAACATCAATTAAGTACATGGGCAGACTTGAGAATAAAAATACAAATGAATTTGAACCTTCCTTCTGTAAATAAATGCAACCTTTGAGATATAACAAGTAAAAACATTGGAAAGTAGAAAGTTTAACAGACTACTATGATCCAAGTTTCTGGAAGGGAGAGCAGATGAGTTACCGAACGACCAGGGTCGTTTATAGATGTAGATGAAAACGATATGATAAAGTCAACTTATCTGCTCTCAAAGCACTTGTCTCACTGTGAACAAGTCGCTGAGAGTATGTTGCTGAATTAATAGACAGAGGCAGCTAGCTAATTCTTTTGATCGCCACACGGCAACAGCATCACTGCCTATTGCTCCTGTAGTTACCTCAACAACCGCATATTTGAATTTACGGCTTCAAGGCCAACACTCGTTGAATTTTCGTATGCACCTGCAAATTGAACTCTTCCATACGGTGTAATTTGAGGCTACGTCCTCAAATTGTTTGAATAATATCTTGGCATACAATAGAGTGCTAAGCATTAACTCTTCCTGGTCATTCATTGTGTTTCGTTTGTTACAAAATCAACCAGCTATGCAACGAATAATCGATTGAGACTCTGTAAACAGCAGTCCATTAAGAAGGATGTTTCGACAACTGCCTAGTATTAGTACTGAACACGTGGTTGCTGAAACTTGGCGAAATTAATAGGTTGACTCCTATTAGCATGCTAAAAATCTATTAATGTCTGTAACTTATTGTAGGCAACTGTATAGTGAACCGATAAACTGGACGGTAGTCCACCTCAATGGACGGTGAATGAAGCCAGAACAAATAAGACCAAAGTTGCAATACACTGCTCATAATCGAGAATTTTTCAAAAACTTGAGTTGTTACACTGAACTTCCAACCATCTACGTGCAGCAAATTATTGGACACTCCTTTGAACAGGTCACTGATTGTTTTTTGTTTGTTATAAAGACAACGTGCTTGATAGGTAATTTTTGTTAATGTACGTATATAAATTAAATCACGTGTTATGAAAGGACGCATTTTGACTCCAGTTGTTGTGAAGCTCATGGAACTCTCCATGGAGAATCACCTCAGTATATTTGTCATCCATTCAATGTTAAATGTGTACATCGTCGTCTACAATGATTAATATTATAGAAGCTTCTCCTGTCCTTCACTTCTTGAAGAGAAAATATCAGCGTTGTAAAAAAGCATTCCTATCAGATGACAAAGTGATACAGATGACTCATTTCTTACGAGATGAAAGATCTGGTTGTCGATGAGGGAATTTCGCTCACATTTATTCCTAACTCCCTTATTCACGAGACTTTAGCCGGGGTATTTAAATAATCAGAAAATCACGTAATCTGATATGTTAATTTCGTCGAGCCTGCTGCCGGCTCGCTGCTAAATATAGTTCCTTCATAGAAACATCGGCCGGTCGTGCCACAGACAAGCTGCTAACGACATCTGCCAAGAACGAGGCTCGAGTCGTGTAATTTTTACAAAAGGGGCTGGTTGAAATTTCCATGTGGATGAAACACCTACTGTCGGTTATGAGTGAAGTTGGAGTACTGTCACTTAAATCTCCTATTGTTCGTCAAAACTCCATTCTATTGGTTCCATCCGACATGTGGCTTTCTATTTCCCAATGCAGTTTTTGGTATTCTGGTTTAATCCGGAATACAGATTAACCATTTGTTGTTCTTTTCCAAGAATCTGGGCTCCCTTGACAATAAACGACGGCATATTTACCATAAACATATATGTTCTCGTTGAGAATATATTACCGATGAACTATTAAAATTGAATATTTTCACATTTATTGTGGGTTTAACGGTGCATTCACCAACAGGATGAGTTCACAAAAACGTGCGACACATCTGTTGTTCTCAGCAACAATGTGATTCATTATTGATGGGTTGTAAAAATGACGCAATTTGATTCAAACGTACACTATCCAAAATACCCACTGAGTTGACTCAACCGGATGAGAAAGTTGTGGACAGTCATGATTGTCGTTCAGTTTTTGAATACATTTTTGTGGAAACGCGTGCTGATTGATGACTAGATAATGTTAAACCGGAAAGCATAAGACAGCTGAGATCATCCTGATCCCGTTTATTTTTGAGCCGTACCCGTACATGGTATGGCCTTGACTGCCGTTAGTCTTGATAATGGTCTATGAAGTAGTATAGATATAAGTAGTGATATAAAATGAGAAAACGGTAGAAGAGGAGGAAAATAAACAAACGAAGACAGTGGAAAGAGTAAACAGACATTTGTATACGGACTCACCGTTGACGACTACACAATGCTATGTCAAAGATTCTTTTCATCCAGCGATGTATACTGTCAAAAATGACTCGTCCAGATAGACGGAACCCACCAACCTTGTTCGGTAGGGCTTTTTACATTTGCATAGCCCGTGAGTCTGTTTTCGCCTGACAGCCTTCAGTTTTTTTTCATACCATCAGAATCCACATTGAACAACGCGCGGGACAGCCGACGACCCGTCGGTATGCGGAGTACCGAGCACAGTTCCCAACTGTGTGTCGACCAATTGTCTCGTTGCACACATAGTCGACCTATTTGATATAGGCGGAGACAGTGGTAATGAGACAACATGAGTTTTGTGCATCATCCGCACACGTGGGCAAGGATGGGTTATTGATGCACAGACTAAAAGTGTGCGCACACCCGTCGTGTGAACCGATCCCTTTTTCAACAAATGGACGTCGTGTTGTTGCCACTTATGACGAACGTTGGTGAGCGCATCACGTACCTTCGATGTTCTCATGGACACCTCTAGTAGTATTATAGACTGATGAGATGACATCACTCAGGTAGGCAAAGTGATAGATGGGTTCGAGCGACCTGTCCACGACAGTATCTACATGTTCCATGCTAGCGCAGATTTGTAATAACAGTGCACACCATACAGACCACTCATATTATTTATGAGAAACGCGTAGCAAACAAGCTTGTTTTCAGTGTTTCATCATCAGGCTCAATACAACACATTTATATGGGCTCGACAAAGGTAGTACATCAATAAGATGGGGGATGTTAATCAATAATGCCAAGTTAGTCAGACTCATAAAGTGTCGTGGCAAACTGGTACTACTACGTAACAGTTCAATCCGAGCTATTGATATATGGCCATGGTAGGTTCATTGTTTTGACCAGACGTTTTTGTGAGCACAACGGGGGTGAAGGTAAGCGAATTGCGATGGCTTCTAAGATCGCTAATAAACGACCTTTGACCCATTTCGATTGCGCTCCACAGACTCGATAGATCGGCTTGAACGAATCGGTCGGGTTACTCAGATGGTTCGATTAGACCAAGTATGCAGCGGCCGCCGATGAACAACCCCTTATCGGTTCTTTAGCTAGCCACGCCAAATTGTGCTCCCGCATGCGTTCGCCTTGTTGTACAGCCTATGTAGCTTGTTTCACAGGAACAAACAAACAAACAAACATATTTAACCGGTTCAGCTTTATCTGTACGTTCTCTGCGGAAGAATTAAATAAAACAATGTCGTCCGCATACTCCCCACCAGTTGGTTTACTGCCTAGCAGAACCTTCACTCAAAAATCTCCGGTACCTTGAAGTCCTCCCTATAAAATAAAATCAATCATTAAGTTAATCAGAGAGGGTAGATCAGACAACGCAAAGAGTGTTCAAGACTGCCGCTAATGAATACAACGATTTAAGTACAATGACATACTTCACCAGGACTCGTTTGCTGCAGAAGCAACATTGAAGAGGGCATACGTTAACCAAGTCAAAAGAAGCCTTTAGACCCAGAGTTATCCCGACCGTTGGTTGATAAAGATAGCGCGGATCCAACAATTTCTGTCGCAAAACAGATATATGATTGACGTATCCAGTACCAGATCAAAAACCTGTCCATTCTGCTTTCTCATCCGGTTTTCTTCGTGTTTCAGAAGCCGCCGCATCGTAACACCCGTAAGCTTTTTGGATGTAATAGAGAGAAAGCTAACACATCTGTGGTTGTTAGATGATGTCGGGGAAGGATTTTTGAAAAGATCGAGGAGAGTTAGCAAACTCCAGTCATGAGGCACCTCTTCAGTTCCTCATATGGAACAGAAGGGTTTGGTGAATTCATCCAACAATCTCTCCCCATCTTCTTTGAAAACAGCTGGAGCAAAAGTTTCCAACCTGAGGTTTTATTACCTTTCAGTGATTCGAGACCCAAAGCCACTTCAGTTTTTGAAGGAGGAACGTCGAAACATCATAAATAACTATGCAATCCTCAGTATTAAAAGAAACTAGCTGGCTCAGACTGATGGGACCATTCCTCAAGGCGCACAACCCATCTGTTGATTTTGATGTTTCAAATGAGTGAATCATCTTTTCCCCATATAATCTCGCTGGCGGCTTGTCAGTGGCCAATAAAATACCTTTCTCACCTCTTTGGCTCGCTCAGAGACGTAAGCCTCTCGGTCCTCAGGCAAATTATCATTAGTTCGAGGTGCAGTTGACGTCGTTATCGCATTCGAAATCAGGGTATGAATTGACGTTTGCTCATATTTTCTGTTAGATCAACAGTAATCTATTTCTGTTATGTTTGCGTTGACCCTTTGGAGCAGATTTTGTCACAAAAGATTCATGTAGCTGTTCAGATTTTTATCGAGTGCCCTTTTGGATCACTCCACTGTTATAAGCCAGGCAATCTAACTTGTAGTGCTGTTTGATAGGCATTTTTATTGTATTTTAATCTTTCAATTTCCTGCTACAAATTTATACTTGTGAGCAATTGTTTTCTGAGTAGAATGCGAGAGGAAGTGTTTACAACCAACTAAATGGTCCGAATCAAACGAGTTACTTCACAGTGAACGACAGTCTCTAATGTATCGACGTCACCAGTGACCGACACCAGCACGATCGAGTTGTGTCGACGGTTGAG
This sequence comes from Paragonimus skrjabini miyazakii, assembly GCA_014338405.1. NCBI lineage: Eukaryota > Metazoa > Platyhelminthes > Trematoda > Plagiorchiida > Troglotrematidae > Paragonimus > Paragonimus skrjabini miyazakii. The sequence continues at coordinate 65,848 of JTDE01001415.1, read as the reverse complement.
TTGTATAGGTCCGTCTCCTCGTAACACATTAGCGTCGTTTTTGAACTGCGTAGCTTTATATACGGTCCACTGAATGCGTATATTTGTGCGAGCCGATTACCATTGTGCATGGACATCGAAAATACTATCCGGCCGCTTCTCACTTAAAGTACGACAGCCGAGTTGGGTGTTCGTATCACCGGCAAGCACAACCGTGTTCGACTATTAAGTTTGTCTCAAAAGATCAAACAGGACTGTATATAAAGTGTTCTTGACTGCATCTGAACAATTGCCTGCAGGAACAAGTGTAAATATGACAAATGAACAACTTCATTCTTTTCTGTGTCGACGGATTTGAACTGTAATCTTAAGTCTGACGACACAGACGGCTATTCACTGTAACCCAATCGTACAAGTTCTGCTCTGCTTTAGAGTTCAGTACAAACACCAACCAGCGTGACGATGAGATTGTGCTTCATCTTCATTTGAAACCCTGAGAAAAAAACCACTGATCCATAACAGTATCTATGGGTAAATTCAAATGAATGGCTGTACTAGGATCGGTAAAGCACGTTTCGGAGATATGACTTACATCCAGTTCCAGACTGAAGAGAACTCCGGTCAAAGCCGCTCGCTAACCTAAATTTAAAAGCGTCAATGTTTACCGACTGTCTCAGTTTGAAATAAGAAGAAATCAGAAACGAAGTCTTTATGAAGATAGCCCTCGGATAGGTACAGTTGACAAGCCTGACCCTCATATCAAGTTACCAGCATAGGTTAGACGACTGTACTAATGCATTTATTTTCACGAATGAAAAAAAAATGGTGTCAATAAGAATTTCAGGCCATAAATAAACACGCGAAAGCTGAAGTGATTACAACTCGATTACATTATACTTTGCCATGTTGTTATAAGTAGTTCCTCCAAACTCTGTACTCCGTTTCTTCTGCATTAACGATGAGAACATTCCCACTACGTTAATACTGAATGATTGTTCTAATCACCTCGCTTGTGAAAAGGCTAGGCTTGATTGCTTTCTTGCCAAGTAAGCTATCTCACGTTTTTTTTATAAACATGTTATTCTTTACATAAAAACGTTTTAAGCTGTTGATGAATCTCATGTACTTGTCAACTTGCTTTTCTGTATGACTACATCGTACCGTTTAACCAAACATTTTGTAAAGTAGAATATAAATGTAGACCATATGGATATGTGAGATATGTGGGTAAGATTGTCTTCAGAAAACATCTATGTAGTCATACTCTTGATTCTGTATTTGATGGACTATCTTGGGCCGATTTTTTATCTCAAGCAAATTTTATTTGTTGGTAACAATTTTACTATTTTAATTTACTATTTGGAAGTAAATTTGCAGAGCGGACTAGTTGTTGCTGAGAGGTCAAATATTTGTTAAAAACATATTCTCTTTCTTGAGCTTTCACCAACTGTAAGTGTAGTGTGCACGTATGCGAACTATGCACTTTGCTTAGTCAACTAACCGTAACGTCACAATGCGGTTGACTAGATTGCAACCTAGTTATCGGTCTCTAAATTACATATACTGGTATAGCACATTACGTTGTTTTTCTCGATAGAGAGTTAAATTTTGGATGCTATTCGTCTGATATTCCATTTCTCATTTTCACTTACTTGTACATAAGCCTTATCGTACACCGAGTGAACTGCCAGTTCATGCGTTTGACGTAAGCGAAAGTAGATGACTAGTGAATGTACGATGTTCTTCGGACTATTTTCTGTGGAATGTTCCCGCCAAGTTTTCTGGTGTGTCCAACCATTGTCTCGTTGGGCGTTGCCTTCCGACGTTAAATATGTATGCACTCTTCTCCGCATTCAGGAACGCATCGTTTACATCAACAAGTGTGTAAATCATACAGAACGCGTTGCCCACTATTTAGCCTACCGATTCAATTGGTAGTGATATTTACTAATCGTATTGCGTATACCCTATGATAGCTGAAATCAACTAAAGTTGGATAATGTGATTACCGGAGTGGAATATACTAACAAGTTTGCCCGAAAATGCTGTGTTCGCCAGACTAAAGTATTGACAACTACGTAAGTTAAAAGACAAAACGCGAATATCACCTGTGTAGTCCTATTCTATCAGTACGCTCGAATGTCCACTTTCTCAACTTGTTCTACTCTTATGTTAGCATTCAAACGCAAATGGTTTTGTTTTCTTTGTCCCTTTCCATGTGTTTTAGGCTTGCAAACTGTTTCTAGTAGCTTTTGTCCTGGACAGTCTGGCACAGCAATAGAACCACTACGTGTCACATGCTCCACTGAAAGCGCATGCAACTACGCCGAACTGGCATCCGGCGATCAGGGTTCCTCGGGTGTGCGTATGTCCACACGTCCAATTAACCACCAGTTCCATCCAACTTCCCTTCGCAATCGATTTTGTTCAATCCATACTTCCTCTCTTGGTAGGGCATCGAGACCGCTTGTGTTGCCCCAGTCTATGATGCATGCAAATCCACTGCTGGAGAAAGAACTAGCCGTGATGAAATCTGCCGGTATTCACCCGAATGTCGTCACCTTAATCGGACGGTGTACTTTGCCAGGTGGGTTAATTCGGCGGAAGATGTATACTATTACTGGTTACAACCTTTCTTCTGTGTTTGTGTGTAAGTCCATTTTGCTGAAACAATCATAGGCACGTTGTATTAACCAAAGACCCCGTTCAGTCCCTAATTACTCTATAACGCCGATCCAAGGAAATACTCAAAAAGTAGCCCTATCATATGGTCTTATTTTGTCTCGTTGGTTCAATTTTATATCCTTGATATTTCCTGCTCATAAATCTTTGAACCACCAGTTGATTTTTTTACTTCTCCGCAAGTTAATCACTGATGTATTGCTGTCTATGATGATGATGATCTATAATTCCCTCCAACCTTATACGTCTGTAACTGATGGCGTACATATATGAATTGTAAGTAGCACAACCGAGGCTGACCTTATCAAAAGCTTTATAAGCTAGAGTGTAGTAAGACGTCAGATGTTAATAACCATGTCATCATTTGCTCTCAGTCCATATTTGATCGCTTTCCTTCAATTCAAACCAAAACAAGAATGTGCTACATACGAGTAGTAATCCGTGCCCGTCCAGGCTGTTAAAAGTATCGCTGTCTCTTCACGCGTCGGTATATACGGAAAGGTTGTAACATAGTCGTCCCGGATGTGAAGTTGTATTTTACCCTTCACACTCAACATTCGCACTAACAGTATTTAGTAATATCCCTCACTGTAATGTATTACGTAAAATCTGCAGAACTTTTACAATTTCTGGTATTGGTCTGTCCAGATAAATTGTCACGTAAAGTTTTCACTCAGTATAGAGCTTGATCATAGCCCACTTGTTCAGTTAGCAACATCAAACATTTTGCATGAGTAACCATTAATTTTGGTCAACGACCTACCGAGCATTTATTCTGATTAGCTTGAATGTGTGATCAGAAAGTATCTATTGAGTGTAGGTAAGCGTTTTATTACGGACTCAAATAAGTTACAAAAATGACTCTCTTCAAAAGCATTGAAACGAACGACAAATCAGAGATAGAAAAAATTTTGGCTGGTAGTTTATGTGACTGTTGTGTCTATATATCATTCAAGTGTATATTCCTAAGTAAGATCAAACTTCTGTCTTCGTTTATTTATACAGAAAAAGTCAACAAGCCTTGCATCTGCGACCACATCAGCATTGTACAAATAGTTGGCTTTCAATAAACGAGGCTCATCATTCGGAAGAGCAATTATACATCTTCCTATGATTGCACAATTCATAAATTATATATTGCCTTATCCCGATTGCCTGCCCCACGTATATCCTACTGTAATTCGCTTCACATTCCAGCAGAGATAGACGTTAGTTATTATGATTTATTTCAGTCAGTCGAAGTTACAATATTTTTCTGACTGTGATTGATCTCAACTGCACAACTTGTTGGTTTGGTATGACTAATTGTGTGTTTATCGGACAAGCAAGCCTCAGGTTGTTGTCAAACCTGAGTTGCGCCAGATTGTTCATTTCGTTAGATTTTCACAGCCCTGTGCTTCCTTATCGTCATCTTCGATTGCCTTGTGCTTGTGTGTGTGTGTATGTGACTGGATGGGTTGACTGTTTGATTTATGGTGTCTACGGATCGCTAGAGACTCGTCGCACTCGAATAAGAACAACGATGTAACACTGTAAGTGACATCAAATGCAATCTTTGACTGACCATTTGACTGTTTGTTTATCTAACAACCGGATGCGCAACACCCAGCGCGAGTTTGAGAATGGTGTTAAACGTAGCCCGACTAGGGCTAACAATTAAAAGGTTGATTTTAGTTGGCATCTGATTTACGATGACCATAGTGCACTCGAAACTCGTTCACAACAAACCTTGTGCTTGTATCTGACTGAAGGATTACTATCAGCAGCATATGGGAGAGAAACAATGTATCGGTTAGAAGAATGTTTTCCTTGTCCGAAGCAAGCAATTCTTGCTGGACTTGAGGATATTATCTGGATGCCATAGCGATTGATTTGCTTATTCATAAGCGTTTTTTGCAGCTAAATGCGGATTTGAAAATATTTTAACAATGAAATCCAACGGCAGACTTTTCAATCTGAAAATGCCACTGTGTAGTTTTGTGCCTGCAACAACACACTAGACACAGCACTACTTAGTGTGCGAACTCTAGTTGGTGTGCTTAGTTTGAGGTACCTATGTTATATTAACTATATGAGCATTAAAAACTGATAATTACACCAGGCACTCCATTAAGGTGTCTGTTTGAATGCAAAATCTGACATAAGTCGTGTATTTTGCTCAAGTTGTATGAGCCAACTCTCTGATCGCTCACGACTGAATAAAATATGTACGTGAGGATTCTGTTCTTATTGCTTAAAAAATGTACTCCTGCAAGCCAAGTGACATAAGGATAACACGGTATTTACATCTGCGCTGCAAGAAATGAGTTTGTATGCTCAGGATACTAAGGTGGACGAGAATGCGATTATGTTGTAAAACGTTGTTTAATTTTTAGTCACTTGTGCAAGATGGACACCATATCTACACGTAAAATACTACACTTGTGCTTGTACTTTGCCCGACATATCATGATTTTTAATGGTTGTACATTGCAATCTACTGTAAGTTCTCTCTATGCAATTCAAGAAAACTGGTTTCCATATGGCTTATGAAGTGAACAGCCTGAGAATTTTGACCAAAGCACTCGGCACAACAACTTAGACGTGTTTAGCATCTGTTCAATCGAAGAAGGTCTTTCGTATCTCTTTTCTGAATAAATCATAAAAATCAACTGACGGGTAACAAAATAGTCACCTCAATTTACAAATATATTCGATATCTACCATTTCTACTAGGTACGTACGTCCTCACTGACCATTTCAAGTTCGTGAATTGTGCAGCTTGGCTTTTGTAGCCTGCGAATATGTCTGTTTGCTAGGCGATTTCTCCCAATTATCAACAGCAATCCTCCACAATCCATTTTATGGCAAATGTCCCATCGGTTCATGGAATACATTATCTAACCGGTAAAAACTGTGCAGTTTGATTACCACTTCTAGGTAATAGAATAGTTCAATAGCTACCGGACTTGCTTTTTTGATCGCCATGATTTGGTCACAAGTCTGTACAGTTTGCCTTACACATGGGTTTGAAGTTCAAATTATATTTATCATTTTGTACTTGATCCTACTTCTTTTGTGGAAACCTTGTTATAAACGTAACTTGATGCCTTGCGAAATGACCTCCACAACTTAACACAAAAACCAATCGCTCTGGGAAATTAGGAATGACATCGACATTTTCTCCATATATGAGTACTACTAGTGTGTTGAATATATCAGAGCTGCTTCGTCGTCTAAACGCTACTTCTGTCAGCCAACAGTCTTCTCCGTTACTACTGTGACCAAACTAAACTAGAAGTGAATAATTCATGAAGATTGGTTGATGTCTGCACTTCTCATCTATTTCAGTCTGTTAGCTAAATGAAATTTTTGTAATTGTTGTGTTCTTAATTGCTGATGTTTACTCCCCCTCGTTAGTAATATTTTCCTGATCATTCATGTATATTGGGCGTCAGCATACCAAAGCCGGAGAAGCTGAACTGTGTAGGCAAAAAAAGCATGAGTGATAATGCATTTTTCTCACTCGCCGCTTGCTTCGTTACACTGTAATCGTGTGCAATTTTCAGCGAGACATGAAACCACCTTTATAAGCCACAGTCCAAGGTGACACATGCTGGTTAATAAACTTAGGTAAATAGATTTTAATTTAGCCGTCCATATTATGGCAGAAAAATAGTGTCACCTTAGGTCAGTTAGTCACCTTGTCCATTGAATCCGAATTAAGAAGATGAAGGTAGAGCAATTCTTACTTTTCAATTCTGCTGCTTTACTAATGTTTGTTAGGACTGATTTTGGACTGCACATTACTCTTAATGATATCAAAACCAGGCTAACTTCCCTGAGATATGTCTGAATACAATAACGACATAATCTCAGCTCGTATGCCGTATCAATTAGGTGTTGAGCTGCTTTGGCTCAACCATCTAAATTATTTTGCTCCACGATTTGAAAACGTGCACAGTTTGCAATAGGACTAGCAACAGATTATCGTTGTCTTCAACATATTGTCCATATTACTAGAGATAATAAAGTAAGCAATGCGACCATTTGTCGGCGCGTATTGTGGAACACCCAGGATTCACAACCTAATGGTGACATTCTGGACATGCCAGTAAAGCACTAACTTACCGCACTTTGCAATCTATTTACCGAGACAACTGACAACCAAGGAATACACGGCAGTCACGTATCATGAAAAACCTGATTGGTCTGATGAATACAGTGGGTAAATGTTGCCAAATCAGCTATGAACCTCATGATCACTCAGATCGCGCTGATCTGAAACGTTATCAGATAACCGTGTGTTGCAATCAAAGGCACGTGATTATCTATAAAATTCCACTTTTTAAACTTTGTTTTAGTTATGAGTAGTTTGACGGATTTGATGATTTAGATTGAAAAGTTAGGGCTTCGACTGAATTCGAATTAGTGACAGAAACATTATGCCCAAACGCGTCAAGCGCTCTACCATATGAACTACGAAGCCACATCATTAGCTCGGAAATTTCACATTTAGGTTCCGTTACACACCTGTCTCACTGTTCCATATGGAATCCACCAAATGATCTAGGGGATTGACTCCTCCGACAGGATTTTTTGAGCATGCGCAACAGTATCGTTGATGGATTTCAACGTGAAACCTACAATATATCATGCCAGGGAGGTCTATCCCTGGATCATTTGGTGGATTCCATATGAGACAGTGAGATCGGTGGGTAGCAGAGTCCGAATGTGAAATTTCAGAGCTCCCGGTGTGTCTTCGTAGCTCAGCTGGTAAAGCGCTTGCCGCATTTGAGTATGCTGTTTATGTCACTTGTTCGCATTCAGTCGAAGCCCTGATTTTCCACAGCTGGATTTAATCTAAACTTGTTTTGATGATATTTCTAACTTTTTAATTGTCCCCTTTGTGAATAGTCATTGTACCGGTTGAGGTGAACGACGAATTTGGCAATAGTATGACCTGGGCAGACTAATTAGCTCACCAAGCTCTCCGTTTATAAAAAAATATACTCTTACATCCACATCACTCTAGCTGGTAAATTCCTGTTATCAAAAAATCCAACGTTTTACATCACGTATTAGATTTCACGTGAATCGCGATTCTATCATGCTAACATTTTTAAACCCTCATTTCTGTCTCGTGCGAAGTTTTGCGAAAGAAAAACAGTCCAACGCCAGTGCTGAACATTGAAAGTTTGTTCACTGTAGGTAGTTTTGGTGGACCATGTTATTAGTATATGTTGTTTTAAATCACAAACTTATGGCAGCTCAACAGTAATTGAGAATGAATAAATCAATCATTAACTGTTGTGGTATATATTCCCAAGTGTTTTTAACGTTTGTCATTTTGATTATGACTGTGACAAAACTTTTGGAAAGTTTAGTTGCTGAAATGTCTAGTGTGCAAGATTTTTTACGAAGTGTCCACGTCCGGATGAATTTTTTCGACACTGTTCAAAATTACCCGAAAAAAGACTGTTGCTATTTGGCCGCACCAAATTAACACAGGGACGCGAACAAAGTTGAAACGCATTATTGAATCTTAACTACAGTGATATGACAATGAACGTTGTAGAGTGGTGTCCAATGAAATGAACGACAGATGTTCTATTCCATAAGTGTCTATAACCTGCGTAGATCACCATGAAGTTTTTTCCGTCGTTGGTGAGTGGTCCGTAGGCTCTTTTGGTATCACCGTACGGAAAGCTAGGCTTTCACACTCTCGAAATATGTCTGGATATTCTCATGTATACACTGATCACATAATAGTGTAGCATACAACCAGCAGAGCAGACAGAAATTGCGTCCAAATATGTATTACGCAACACCTAGCGGTACTAGGATAACCAAAAAGGAGAAAGGTAAAAAAGTATGACATAGTTACGTTTAAATGCAACTGTCCACTTTGCTTGTCTGACGGTCCGTTGACCCAGAGTCCTGGTGCACGACATTGATATAGAGGTATGAAAGGTGAACACTTCAAATTCAATCCGTGCGCGTTAATTAGTTTCAATTCCGCGTTTCAATAGTAACTAGAAAAGATCAGGGAAAACCTTATTTCACTGTTGTTTACAATTTGTCTAAGCTTACCAGGACATACTTTAGAAAAACATGTACGATTAAAAACTCGGAGTAGGAGTTCAGAGTTCTCAGATCTTCTCTTGAATGTGAGCATGGTTTTGTTGTCGGATTCATTTTTGAGAGAAATTTCTACTGGGATGAAAAGAAGAACATACTTTTTATCAAATTCATGTGGAAAATTTGAGGACTCGTTTGTCGCCTGAAAATGTCTGTGATGTCAGCGAAAGGCAATGTAAATGGAAACCGGATGGATGGTTGGCTTTTTCTCTTACATTGACAGCAAACCAATGTGTAAGAAACAGTGCACTCTCACCATTATGTTTTTTTTTGCCAAACTTATAGTTAAGAGTTGTATAATAATTGACAGAAAACGTGCTTATATGTTTAGCTAACTGAAGTTTTAGTTTTAGTCGCATTAGAGTATTCGATTTCTGTGGATTTGAAAAATGTGTAGTACCCATCAAAATACAGTACCTATAAACAAAACGTCGACACCGAAGTTTACTTAGGTCCACGAATTAAGTCATTTTAGCGATAGCATCTATTTATAGTTCTGGTGTGAGCCTGTTGGTTGACGATTTTGAAATTTAGTGTTGCAAAAGTTTTACAACTTACTGGTCGCTCAATTTAACCGCATCTCTAACCTGAGTAGTTATCTCATATAAACACACGGGAGCTATTTAAACCGAAACTATTATACTCGTGTATGGTGAACAATGAACTTCTCAAAGCTAAATGAAGCTAGCCACTAGTGATTGGAGGATTGTAAATCATGTTCATAATTTTAGCTGGAGTCCTCGTCTGTACTAGGCTCAGGGAACAATTAAACAATCAGAAGGGATTCTACCCTCGTCGTCATTTTCGTACGGCCTTAAGAAACAATGCTACATACTGGTGTGCCGTCATTGTTGACGATAATGATAATCAAAACAGAGAGAGAAGACATATATCGCGAGATGTTAACATTTCGTTTTACTCTCATCAGTCGCTAACGTAAAACCAGCAAATTTTATACAAACTGCATATAGCAACAACAATTGAACGAGCCAACCATATAATTCTGACCTTTCACGCGTTAATAGTGCAATCAATTCCTCGGGAAAGAGACTAATTGCGTCAGCGCCTTCTGTGCACACAAAACTGGCCGATGTTGTTTGATTAGCATTGCGTCGCTAATTGCCAACAGGTTCGGGTTGCGATTATGCAACAATATTTTGAACGACTTGACAGGGTCAACTAGGTGACCGGTTGCTAAGACATGTTTGGCAATCGATGAGGCCGGGATCTTCGAGCTTGTTACAGTCAGCAGGTCGTTTTTGAGATTGCAGGTGAAAACCACTTAGGAATGTGCTCCACCACACGCTGACATAAACGCCGATCTGTCTTGCCTAGGTAGACGTCATTGCAACAGCAATTTAACCGGTTTATTACGTGAGAGACAGACTGATTGGTTGGATGTGTATCCCCGCTATGAAGTGCCAAACCCCTAGTGCTTAGCAGGATGCGTAGTTAAGCAGCTGTGTATGTGCGTTGCAACACTGACATCAATTTGTGACTAATGGTGTTAGTCAAGTGGTCAACTTTGAATTGAATTTGCAGAAATATGTTCTTTTTTTGCGCACTGCAGCTTACCACTGTTGATTCTTTCATATTACTGCGGATATCCACAAACCTTCCAGAGTAGCCGTTATCCATCAACGTTTTCTTAATAAGCTATTTTTTCTCCGGTTGACCAGCGGTGCAAATCATTGCTCTGTAGCTCTGTGGAAACGATGGTCAGCGACTTTCTTTCACAAGAAGTTGATTCAACTTCCTGGACTATAGCTGTTCCGTAAACACCAACCATATTGGGCTAGTAGTGGCAAATATTCCAACATCGGTCAGTTTTGTGTGCACAGAAGGCGCTGACACAATCAATCTCCGTGTCGTGGAATTGATTGAACTATTAACGCGTGAAGGGTCAGAACTATGTGGTTGGTTCGTTCAGTTGTTGTTGCTATACGCAGTTTGTATAAAATTTGCTGGTTTTACGTTAGCGACTGATGAGAGTAAAACGAAATGTTAACATCCCGCGATATATGTCTTCTCTCTGTTTTGACTAAATGGATTAAGAGAACTCAATGTTTTAGATAATGATAATGTTGCTATTCCTATACTCTGCCTATATATTGACTGACTGATCATTGTTCTGCTAGAACACAACATTCATAAGCTAATCTGAATCCGAACTGGAAGTTCCATCGTTATGTTGACAATACTAATATCTAAGTATGACTGTCAGTGATTTTGATTAGTTTTGTGCTGGACGACTGTTTCCAAGTATAGGGTTGAAACGATGGGGCAAACATAGATTGACTAAAGCCTACTGTTCAGAACGTAGGTAAATCGTCAGCAACAGCATATTGTTTTGCTTTAATCGGGAATCCTAATCTTATTTGACTATCTAATTTATTGTTCTTCAAAATCGCAGACATAAGCTACGCTGTTTCATCAGTTTGCATCCACCGATCTCTCTGTTTGAAAGTACCTAGTTGACGGCAATGTCTGAATGAGCATGGGCCCTCTCTCCTTTCACGGAGATGGATGGTATGCGACCTCCTGAAATCAGTGAGTTCAACTTAAACAAAAGCCCACTGCATACATCTTTGAACTCTTTTCTTCCTGAGAAAATATCCTCCTGCATTGCCAGCATTACAAATGCGGTTGGCACCTATACCTCCAGAAGCAGGCAAAGTCCTAGTTTACAGAACAGAAAAAATGTAGTGCACGACATAGATACCTTAGTTGTAACCTCATACGTTGAACAACTGATTGTCTGAAACTGAAAAAAATATCAGCTGAGTTCCACCTGAAATTTTGACAGCACCTCAGAGATGCTACTCTTATTGCACTGCTTCATTATTTTCAGTCATCTCACGTACAACTCATCAAAACAACAGAAAAGTCACACATCTGATCCAGGTTAGAAGCCATTTCTCCAAATCTTTTCATTAATCGACTATGAAATCGAGGTAGACTCGACCAATTTAATGTCTATCTTTAGTTATATGTACCAAAACATTGGAACATTTCACCTGTACCACTAACAGTCAATGGTAACACAGTGAATTTAGCTATCGGCTTACTCAGCTCACCAATGCCTCTTTGTATTCAAAACGATCCTTTATCGACTCCGTATCTTTGCTACACTAAATTTCCAACATCACCATTCCATTATGCTTTAATCACTCACTCGCACGGTTTATGTAAATCTAATTCTACATCGATTAGACAACTATTAGAAGTTGTGCAACATTGACGATCCTGTGGATAACCGGGCAGTGGTTTTGTTCCTTTTTATTGTCATAAACGATACGTATGCAGATAACCGTGACACATGATGATCACTTGTATTCTTACATGTATATGGTTCAACTAATTGACTGAGTAGACCAAAAGAGTCAAGCCATCTACTAAACGTTTATCAGCCACTAAGAAGTCAATTATGGTCAATCAAGTGAATGGAAACCACACCATGTGATCCTGTCTAGAATAATAAAAATAACATTTTATAATGTCTCTGGTGAAAGCTTTGTCAGCGATGTCTTTTTTAAATGGAAATATTGTTGTCACTTTTTTATCAGTGCGCGGTGATGCATATGATTTTCTCACTCCCTCAATTCAAGTTCGTCGTTAATCACTGGCATGCTGGCCCGTGACAACTGTGGATTCTGTACCAGAGACAACGTTAACATACCGAAGAAGTTGAACTTTGTGTGTAGGTGACACTGGTGACGACTTATCTTCCTAATTCCCACCACAATTAATGTCACAGTGACAACCGTGGATGAATACTAGCTCATACGCTTTTTGATTAGTGTATGATCAAGTTGAGAAACACAGGTTGTAATTGATACTGTACCAAACAATGTTTGGTTGTGGTTTGTTTAAATTCCTCATTCATTAGATCTCTAATAGATTAAGCTAACGATTACAGTCATATTTATACTTTTAGATCACATTTTCGATTGCCCACTTGAAACACAACCCCTAGCCTCGAGTCTTACCCTAATTACAACCCATCGGTTGTGTACTATCCCACTGCTGCTGAGTGTAGGGTGCCACTAGTCGTGCTCGTTTTCAGCTATAGCCAGTTGAAAATGCTATCCCAATACAAAGGTTTCGTTCAAGTTGGAAGATTTTTGGCTTGTAACTATCTATATTCTTGATCTCTTATCGGTATGTGTACAAGTTCTCTAAAATTGTACACCAGAGATAGCAATCAAATTCAACCACATCCTATTGTGTTACTATGTAAGCAACATTTATTATCGCACATCAATTATTGTTTGGTCAACTGTTTCTCTCAGCGAAATGTTCATAGTCCAGAACATACACTTCGTCTGGAGAGCAACTAGTCTAAAAAAATACAAATTCAGAATAATATTGGTGACAAGTTTTGGAGTTTTAGATGCCGTTCAATAATTATCGTTGAGGCTCAATCATGCAACAAACGATTCAGTTTATATGATTAACGCGGCAAACTAGGGATATAGTGGAACAAAGTTTCAAACTTTTGAATCAAACGTATAAAACGTTTTTTGTAGTTGTGTGCAGTTTGTCAACATGTCATTGGCATGACAGAGATTTAAAAAAATAATAAGCCTGGCCTGCTACCGAAGTTTTCAACGAAACGTGGCAGTCAGTCGTTTTTAGAAAGTACGTGTCGGAAATCCAGTTCGTTACGTACTTCTGACTTGTAGTTTGTAAGAACACGTATCAACAGAATGGGACGTTTCGTACAAAATTTGTACGAACGCTTGATCAATCGACTAGTGAGTATCTATGTACCATGTTGAAACATTATCACCGTAAAAAAAATGTTTATGGGGAAAGGATATTACAGATGAAACATACTGTCTAAAACCAAACACTTTGGTTCGGTAGGCGAGTTACCCGAGTGATTGGTTTTCCCAAAAATTGCCAATATGAGGTATAGTGCAGTCAGCCTGAAGGAAGTAGCACTGCCCTGTGGAACGGTAAGTGACTAAGCTTTATTGGGTCTGTTACTTTATCCGTCATCATGAGAGACAAAACGGAAGATAGAATTACTGCATGTTAGCTCTTCGATGGTAAATCGCAAATGACAATAATAAGGTTACCATAGAAAAGTGGTTATAGAAGGGAATATATTGATAAGAATGCGATTGGGTCTACTAATCGACCTACCACGAAGATGGCTATCGATCCTCTGTAATTTAGTTACAACTTGTCTTTAACCAACTTAGTGTGAAGAGACACAGTCCATTTCGGACAAAACCGGTGTCGTTTTGCGGGCGGGCACCAGTATTGGTCCTCAACCAGCTTTCTGAACTCATGGGAGTGGTTTCACATGAGTTTTTTTAACGAAATCCTGTTCTGTGTTTTTCATCACATACTCGAAAAGATGTGGAAACGAATGATCGGTCGTGTGCACACAGTTCAAGATAGCTGTCAGCAGTCCGGTTGTGATTAAAAAATTCTGCAGCAAATTTTGTATGTCAGCGCTCAGTCGTTACGTTTTGCATGTCAATTTACGTATGTTGTTGGAAACTGTAAGCCAACAAGCGTTCCAGCGTACATCGGTAAACAGTCTATGTTATTATAACATGATTACCTACAAAACACACGTTCCTTCACAAATCAACCAGTTTTACCTAGAACTTTTTGATCCAATGCTCTTTTGCAACTCACGGTTCGGCGTTCCTGATGCCTAAGTGGGAAATAATGTCTTTATTGTGAAATTTTCTAACCACATCGTTTTCGATCAAGTCTTACTAATGGAATTACAAATTCAACAGTTCAAGTATCCACACTTCACCACAAACTTCAGCGGGCAAAGCGTTTCGTTGTAGACTGTAAAAACAATATTCGATCATGCTGGCGTAGCAAGTGAAGACAAATCGGTCGCCTTGCATGTAAATTCCGTTAGATTATGTAACATAAGGCTGCATGAATCTCTTCGGTAATACGAAATTGTGTCCAACACAGTTTATAAGGACTGAGCAACCACAGTTATCATGTGTCACCTCTAGCCTTTTTACAAGATCACTTACTTCTATGTTCTTTCTGACATTGTTGAATTAGCAGAATTTTTACAAGCAGCTAATTCCGCACATCGACTCTTGACAACTTGTTATTTCTCATATTCAACCTTCTTTAGGTTGTCCCTAAGATAACCATAGTTCTAATACCAATTTATCTCATACTTGCATCACTTAGTTCACCCATCGGCGAGATTGATATCGTTGAACTGGTTCCATTGTTAGGTCACGTGTTCCACAGAGCAAGCGGAGACAAACGGAGACAGGCTGCTAGGAAAACATTTCGGTGGTTATCCAAAAAAAATCTGAATATGAATATGTTGAACAGTTATTCGTAAAATCACTACAGATATTCTTTAGGGTAAATCAGCATTTTATAGTAGGTGTAAATATTTTGTCTAAATTGAGTGTATCTAATGGCAGTAGGGCGTGAAGTTCAACTGTCGTTGAGCAAGACGTCTTAGGATTCCTGAGGAAAAATGTTTGGTTCTGTCTTACCAATAATCGAAATATCTAGTGTATTCGGTCGATAATCCATAGTGCCGTGTTCATAATCTTGTGGCATTCTGAATGCACCCATGAAAACTCTAAATCTTGATGTCTGACAAATCAGACTATTGAGTCACAAGTTGTTTGCTGCATACCTCGACTCAACTCCTTTTTGGGACATAAACAATTCACGGTAAAAGAATTTATCGTTATCCCATTAGTGGCATCAATCAGACACTATCCACGTACTGTTCTACTTCTCCAGTTAATTTTTCTACTTCCTCTGGCTCACGTGGTTCGTAGTGTTAATTAGAATAAGTAGTTTGGCAGATTTATTATTTTAGATGAGACCCGATTGTAAAAAATCAGGGCTTTGGTTGGATTCGATCAAGCGACAGAAACACCATACCTCAACGCCACAACCGCTCTACCATATGAACTATGAAGCCACGTTGAGGTGTGGCCTTTCTGTCACTAGTTCAAATCCAACCGAAACGTTGACTTTTCATAACTGGGTCTCATTTGACTAGAATTGTTTCAAGCTAAAAAGATACGTATGTGCTCACTTTATGAGCCGACAACAAGTTTGTAGCCAAGTTCCAATAGTTTCTACTACGGATAACGTTTTTCTCCTTTTGTTCAAAAAGCCTTTGCAGCATTCTTAATGGGGCTGTTGTTACTGTACTGATTTCATTATAGAATTTCTCCGCCGCACCAAGCTGACTTACACAGAATATATGGACGTTGCAAATCTGTTTGACCTATCTTCGGAAAACATACAGCTATGCTAAAAAACAGTCACTAACCGTGTAGAATGCTTCTCATACGTTCGAACTGCGAACTGGTATTGCAAGACAGAAATATTCTCACTCTACTTTCGTAATTCCAAACAGTCAAGTTAAGACCTCGAACCATTACACAGATCTGGACAGTGATACCTCGTTACCTGTCGATATGGGCAGAGGCGAAGACACTTGCTGTTCTTGCCAACTTGCAGACTCTGTGGCGCCATAAGAGTATCCAGTTATGGTTGAAGAAAATAGTGTACGATAATTTTGTGTTCTCCATTTTGCTCCACTACCCCGTAATTTGGCTTGTTCGTAATAATGATTTAAACCGATGTGTAGTGTTTGATTATCGTTACTCTCTTCCCCAGTTAGCTTCCATCAAGCTGTTTGATCACATGAGCAATGAGAAATTTCTGCGGCAAACATTTCCATAATGTTCAAATACTTGACCACTTGCCCAAACAATAAAAAACGCTGGTTGCTTGGGCTAAACCATGTGCTCCGTGTACCAGTCCAGTGTTTAATAAGTCGGACATTGGTCATGAAGACCAAGAACAATTGATAGAAACGTTGTGGTGTTTAAACAAAGTTACAGCCACAAAATATTAAGTCCCTATCTGTTTCCTTGGGTAAAATGCATATAAATCGTTGAGGTTGTTGTGATCCTTGATCTGGCTGATTAAGTAAGTGACCTGCCGTGACTGCATGCCACAAACGAAGTTATGTCTTCAGGCGAAACCCAGCGTGCATTTAATCTTGTTTTACGCAGTATCTTTAATTTTTCTTTTTGAGAAAGATTTCTTCTACAGCATATCTAGTTATTGCAGGCGTAACTCACAGCTCAAGCTACAGGACAAGCTGGTTAGACTTATGGCCGCTTATGAATAGGTGTTAGAATGTGTAAGCTCATGTAACTTTTTACTCAGCGCATGCACTCCGACCACCCTATTTGGTTACATTTCGCAGGCGATGATAGTAGAGAAGCATGAAGTCAAATGGTTTAATAATAGAATGGGCCAGATAAAGAGCTTGTGTAGCTCAGTAAGCATTAGTGTAAAGTCCAGAATTTAATATTAAACCAGTCGTGTATGTCAATACCATTGCAAACGGTTTTAAACGACTCATTCAATTAGTTCAGGAGTGGTATGTAGGCTTCCGTTTTCTATAGACCTGTTTTCTTAAAACGAAACAATTACATGTTTGTTTAGTGGATTGACAACGGTAGTGTAAAGTAACAGCTTACGAGAATGTCATATTTTGATACATAAAATCAGAAAGCGGGAGCGCGATAACCCAGAAATGTGGAAAACAGGTACAGTGTCTGAATTGAAGCAGAAAAAGTTGTTCAACTCAAGCTTTGAATTCGAAAACAGAACCGACAGTTATCACACGTCCAGGAACGGTATTCCATGCCTTATGGACGCGTAGTTTGAAAAAGGTATGTCCACGATTCAGTTGGCATTGTGTCATCACACGTTTAGACCAGTAATTTTTGTCACATTAAGCACTGATTCATACTAACACTCAAGTAACTTAATGATCAACGTAGCGAGCGTCAGGTCATGTCCAAACCAACGGTAACCCAGTAAATAAACAAAAACTCCGTAAGATGTGCTTCATAAGGCCCTCGTGGCACGCCGCCGAGCATCTCCAAGTGCCAACTACTTCTCCGGAAGGGAGGCAGGTCAAGGCACAAGTATATTTTTGGAAAACGGTTGAGTAGAAAAATAGCAAAGGAGCTTGAAACAGGAGGGATAGAATTGACCAAGATATCGCTTGAGTAGCGCATAGTATTTTCACTCACGTTAAGGGAATTCAATAGAGAAGTTTCCAGTTTCTTCTTCATCGGAATCAGATAAAGGGCAAAAACATCAGACTAACAGATAATGTTCGATAGGTGTAAAGTGCGCACAACCCTACATCTTCTGAGGTTAAATTTAAAGCTTGTCGTTTGAAACTAGTTAAACATCACGTTGAAGTCATTTCGTGGAATACAATTAACATCAAACACATCTCATGATAGCCAGATGTCGGCAGTCTTTGGACAATAATCACCAAGATGATAACATTTAACATCATTGAAGACAATAGTAATATTAGCATGCTTAGGTCCAGGGGAATTATCCTTGAGGCAGAGGAAAATTGTCATAAACGACGTTTCCATGCTTTTAATTCCGTCTATCGGGTAGACAGTTTTAATATCGGGAGCTGAAGCTATCTGAATAAAAATGCTACGGTAAAAGCCCACCAAAACATTTATGACTTTTGCACGCTTTTTTGGACCCAAGAGCGATAGTACTGCAGCCTTTGTTTCCGTGTTAGAGATATATGGCAAAGCGGGTATTTCGGGTCATTGAATAGGTGTGCAATTAGCCGTTGTTTAAGATATAAGCGATTCTTTTGGATGAGCGTAGTATATCGGTTCCGATTTGAGTATAAGCACTCCGATCTTCCGTGTAATCGAACTTTCGGTAACGCACCCACGCATACCGTTTCTTACAAATAAGCCTAATTATTCGACCACGAAGGTGTTACATCGATTTGGTGTGTTCCCGAACCGTCAATGATGTAAACTTCTTACTGGTTGTAAACAGACCTTCCGTCAACTTATGAACCGAGTAGAAATGGTAAACGTCATGATAAGCCTAAACCGCCAGTTAGCGACGCAGTGTACCTGCATTAATTTTGGGAGCCTTCCTGCTGTTACCAGTGTATGAGCAAATTAAGTTATTGCTATAAATGAAATTAAACTAGATAGCCTCCTGATTGCTTAGCCACTACAGGAACACGATTTTGAGATTGTTGACCATTAGTGAAAGCATAGTCAAGACGCGAGAGATTATGACCACCCCTCCAGCTTGTGAAATTGGCTACAAGTTGGGACAAGCCAGTTGTTTTCACTAAGCAGACAAAACGTGCACAATCCATGCACGAGGACGCAGAATAGTTTATTTCCAGAAGGTAAAATTCTCCCATGAAAAACTGTGGGAGAAACCTAGAGAGGTAATAATATTTAAACCTGCACAGATGAGTTCATGTCTTGCTTGAGCAGTAGACGAATGTCTGCGCATCACTTCAACCAACCAGTAATTAGTACTGTAACATGCAAGCCGGCTGTGTTTACTCTGGTTGTCCGTTACGCCTGCGGACCAACTCTAGGGCAATGTGGAGACACCGGGGGACAGTGTTTTTCCAAAGTAAGGGGTTCCAGCAACAATCCTGTAAAAGGACACAGAAAGAACAAGCATAAGCCAAAGGCCCAGTAAGCCATGCACACGACTTACATAAACAAAAACTTAAACGGCGCCGACAACAGCAGCACGCTCCGGTACACAGTTCAAAATCAACCTGTGCGCGTTTGCTGGTTTCGACCGCACGTTACAGTATTAGCTAAGCGAGTCGTACAGCAAGCTGCTTTAGGAAGCACTGCAGCTTTCAGATTGTCACAATGAACTGTTTGTGCTGAAGTTTCTACATAGAGAGGCTGTCCTACACTCTTCAATTTCGGTTCTACTATCCCAAAATAGCAGCACGTCTCTAATACCAATATTAGTCTAGAAGAGAATTGTTTAGCCAAGGCTGAGGTACTGCAACTAGAAGGGGCTTTATAGAAGTTCAAAGATTAATTCTTTCGGCGAATTTGTGTAATAAAGTAGATGTTTTTGTGTAACTACATTCAACAGACCTAACAATAACATTGTGCGTACTAGGCTGACAGTGTGAATGAAGCGGACTTACATTGTGACCAACGGAATTATTGCCGACCCACTGGAGTCGGTTGTGAATTACTTTTTACGCTACTGAAATAATTAGGACGAACACAGTCACCGAATTCGGGACGATCAAAATGAAACAATACACCGTCAGGAAGGGGAATACTTCTGTGGCGATAAAGATCCAGCATGTGTGCTGCCATATCTTGGGAAGTAAAACTGGCCTTTAAAGAGACTTGGGTAACATTCCTCATGTGTATGGTTCAAACGGTAAGTGGGGTGGATGATCTGAACGTGTACATTTGTTAGTTCAAAACCAGAAGCCAGTGGTATCCATCGGTTTCTATTCTATTCAGACTTATCCATATTAAGGTCAATAGGGTCCCTGCTGACAATATTTTGAGATCGATCGAAATTCACTTGTTGTGTTTGCAACATCTTACACGTTAATCATACTTACAAGAGTATGTCCGAAGAAACTTCCACTTCGAAGATGCAACGGACATTTTATGAAGCTGAATGTCTCTTATCAATACCACCAACATATTCCTTGCTAGTCGTAACTTCTAAAAATGCACAAAACCAAGTGTTCTCGTCAGTGGTGTAATGAAAGACGTACATAACGATTCAGTTATTATTTCCGTACATAAGTCGCTCTGAAGCACACGAGCATGTTCATTACAGTGCCTCACACAGTCATCGGTGAACTTGAAATGCCCAACGTCTTTGTGGGCTACTGGATCCAACTTGTATAGCTTATTGGTGAGAACATCTCTGAAGTTTGGAGATGAGATTATACTAGCCGCAGCGACTAAACACGACCTTTGTCGGTTTAATACCATATCCGGCATTTTTGACAACCTTGGGAACCGAGTCGTCAGCAGTAGTAAACCAGAGGACACGAAGATACGCATATACGCTTTCCTTGGCGTTGTCAACGCCTATCCTAGTCGACTTAGCTGGGCCAGATAGAAGGGCCAAGCAGCAACCACATACACAGCAATTTACCGAACAGACTGGCTAGTTTTACACATCAACCGAATGCAGTCTAACTAATTTGCAGTCAGTAGTTTTCATGCGTATCTTCAGGTGCATCCAGACACGTCATTTGAATTCAGGTACCACAGCAGAAGCATTGTATAGCATAGTCCCTTAAATGTTCTGTCTTAGAGCACGATCAGTAGTTTGACGGTTTCATTATGATTGAACAGAAAATTCAGGTAGTCAGGTACGGTAAAGTGGAATGAAATGATAATTTGTAATGTCCTTGACAACGGAATACCAAAAATTCACTTGTTTTTCAGAAGCTAACATTTGAAACCATAATATTCAAATGAGAGATATGGCAATTCATGTTCCCGTGTTTTTCTGTTGATCGACATGAACAAGTGGCGTTCATCATCGGTCTGCACACTATCTTGGCCAGGTGTGTACCGCCAAAGTGAAATAATGAACCCAGTTTGGCTGAACTGAACGTTTCTCTGCAAACTTGGGAGAAATCGTACGAGGAATGAAACATACTTTGCTTGGCGGATCTTCAGGGTCTGACTTTTTAGTGTGTATTTGATGATAGCACTCATTAACGTTTACAGCTAGTGGAATGAAACAAAATTTATCAAAGTGCAATCAGAAATCGACTCACTGAATGACCACATTGTCGTGAATGCACTTGAGTGCATGCTTACACTAGTTCATCAGCTAGGGGCGCCTATTTAGGTAATTTGTTATGTCGTTCACTGGCACATCTTCCATTAAATAAGGTTGAACGTTTAAGATTTTAAAATGAATAATCTAACAGACAGGTTACTTTGTAGACAGAACTGGTTCACAGTTAGGTTCTGTTCACAGTGGAATGCGCTGCTCAACTCTGTGGTCACGGCTGTATCGTTTAGGAGTTTTAAACTGCTACGTGATCGGTCCGTTCCTGATAGACAACGGGCACTACAAGCTTCTTAGCTGTTATACTAGCTCAGTTTCACAGGTCATTAACTGCGCATGTCTGAATAAGTGTTGTTTCAGTTTGTTTTAGTGTTCATTGCTGAAATGATTGCAGCCAGCCACTCACTTTTCTTGACACTTATAAGCCGCCCAACACAATTTTTCACTAGTCAGCACAGGGGCAGGAACGCACAAGGAACTATCCTTCTCCCTTCAGTAACAACAAACTATTAACTTATACATGGCTTCTCTTAACGGTTTGTAACTGGCGCATTCCATTGTGAACATTCCTTCTCTGTTCACTGTTGCTATGATTTGTTCCCGAGATTTGCCGTCCACAAGTTTTCACTCGCTCAGTGGCACAGATGATAATAATTGTGATTCTCATTGATAACTGCGGAGTACATTCATCGGATTTTGGTTGCTGGTCCGAAAGCTAACGATCTTCTTTGCCGTTTAAATACCCGATGTATGTCAATGTTAGCCATGCCAAAGAAGAAGTATAACCCATTGAAATATCAAAGGAGCCATCGGCTTACTTGACCATAATATGATAATTCACTCTGAAATTTGTCCCGTTTATGCAACCGGAGCCCACAGCCAATGCTGGTATGTTTTGCTTCTTCTCTATTGCTGTGGTCTCAGACTCGTGCTTTGCCTTAGTCGTCGCTCCTGCACGTCTCTAGGTCCGGTCGGTCTATTCACAGTTGGAAAACGATATCTCACGTGATGCATAAATTACATCAAGGTAACTCAAATCAGCCGTATGAGTCATCCTTTCAGCGAACAGCAAATGGCGCACACTACCCTGGTCGTACTAGCAGAACGACAAGCGGTCTAAATTTTTTAAGCGATTTGCGAACATTTGGTATGTGAATCACAGATGAGTCACTCGTCATCGGCTGAATGACGTTAGTGAGCGCGGGATGCAGATGAGGGCTTTGGGGGTAACCAGCACGTTAACCTAAATCCGAAGGATATTATCCTCGCAGCTTGTAACCCCCAAGTGCTCATGTCAAAATTGGGAAATCAAACTAAAAACGAGACTAAGTAACTATATTCCGTTCATGCCTCGCTATTTCTTTTAGTTTATGAATATCTTACCGTCAGATATATTTTCTGATCTCCTACATGCTTTCAATATATGGTGATTCCGTTGAATTCCCAGGGTCAGTTTCATCTTTATCGTGCTGTCAAATTTGTTCTGCTACTGCCGAAAATGTCAACACTTGTTTCCAACCATACATCAACAACAATCTTAGGCAACCACAACCCAGTACAGAAAGTTGTCCTACTCTCCAATACCCCGTTTTGACGTGTGTCGTGTGGTTTACATTGTAAGCAGCTGTTATGTTTTATGTTCTGTGAATCTTTTCAGACACTACTGAGCTATAGTTCAACTGGTCCGTTTGTCGTATGATCCCTTCATATGCCAGATTCTCAGACGTGGTTTGCACGATTCAAAGCTCTTTTCTCTTCTCACTGTTACAAACGTTTTTATTTTCAGTATTCGGTCCCGTGTTGGTGATCGAATATTGTCCGCGTGGAAACCTTCGCGCCTATCTGCGTTCTTTGAGGTCCAGCTTGACTCCAAATCAGGCCGAAACACCTCAATTGCAAAAACAATTGTACACTTATGTGAGCCAAATTGCTGAGGGAATGCGTTATCTTTCTTCGCGCAACGTGAGTTTCTGGAATGTGCTTTCCAAAATGATAAATAACATTTTAGCAGAGTCTATTTCTAGAAAATCTTAGTGATAAGCACTATGAATACTTGTCTGTAATGTCCTGCCGTTTATCGCTCTAGTTACTGGACCATAATGTATCTGATTTTTTTGGTAAGCTCCACTGTTCATACACCATCCACAAAATTTCGCCGCAACATTCGTTTGTTCCCAGGATGATTTTGTCTACCACATGTAGTCATCATGTGCCTGATCGCCACCCTGCCCTACGGCTCTGATAATCAATCCGGCACAAGTTTTGCTCGAAGTCTGTTATTGCAATCAGTGTACCGACTGGAAACTCGGTGCATTTTATTCGACACTCTACAAAATGTACTGACTTACCAGTGTAGCAAAAAGTCGAGTGATCTTGAACATAAACTGGAACGAAACGGTATCTTCAGACGGCACTCAGCTAGCGCATCACTAAAGCACGTAAGCCCAAACGGACGCGCTATTTCGCACGGACGTACTAATTAGCGGAAAGTTGCTTGGTGTTTATACGTATGCGTGAGCAGGTCAGTGGCAATCCTATCGCGAGCTGGCTTCCCTATTCGAGCCGATAAACTCGGGCGATAAACTCTCAAGCCAATGTGATTTTCCGTCTATGCACTACAACGTTTTAGCCCACTGACGAACTGACAGGAGCACCCAAGCCTAACCGTGCAGTAGTTTGTCTGAACAGTTGAATGCTTAAATTACTGATGGCTTAAGCTACCCGTCAACGAAACGATTACGTAGCCTCAACAAAAGTGTTTGAGATAATATTGAAACCACACATTTGTTGTCTATTCATTCAGTAGATGAGTATGGCCATTCCTAAAAAGATCACTCCGACCTGGTACCTTGAGACTTTATTGATCTATCAATTTTGAAGAATATTACTCAATTTCAAACAGTTATCACCTTCTACGTTTCATTCTCTTTGAAGTGAGTATATCTACAGTCATTACGATCACCGACACAATGTTCGCAACACATTGCTCTCGCCTCTTCGCATATGAAACTTGTAAGTGCACACAAAGGGTTTACCTCAATCATGCAAGATGTACGTTTCGCCTCGAGCCAAACAGCACCGGATTATCATTAAGGGAAGGGGCTTACATAAATCGAGTAGTAGAAGATTTAAGTAGTCAAGTCAGTGTGATTTTCGTTTGGAGCATCATATTAAGATGCATGGGCATCTAGAAACATTGGATTGGTGTAGTACAAAGTAGCCACAATGTAATCAACCTACCAGATGTTAGCAACCATGTTGTTTTCGCACATACGCTATAGCAAGAATATGCCGTTCTTACAAAACTATTTGAAAGAACTCGCTATGTATACTAATTGGAAAATCGGTTATAGAAGTGTTCCCGCCTGCACGTTTTCGTAGTTCAACCTCACTGTTCTTCTTGTAAACGATCATATACTATATGAATCCATAAACATGAATTCGTCACCTGACGCGGGTGATGAAACAGGTCCTGGAAAATGTCGTTTCTTAGATAGAAAAAATAATGGATAGCCAGGAAAATAAGACAGATATCATTACGAGGCATGGTAGTGAAAACTTCAATTGAGACGTTGTTACGCGAAACGAAATTATTTGACGCTCACTAGGTCTAATTGTGTATGTGGACAGCCGCGTCTGTTTATTCCAAAACGGTATCCCGACACGGGTTGTACTCCGAACTGTTTACAATCATACTGAGAACTCATAGGGAATAATTAAATACCGCAAATTTTAGTCCAAATTGAATTCTTACTGTGTTCACTTTTCATGATCATTGATTTATGATCATCCGTTAATTGATTGCTTATGAATTTGTATTACTAATGAGTATCAAATGTGCAGAACTCCAACTAATACCTACCTACTTGTTTGCAAATATCTGACCTGAGCATTTTGATATGATGATTCTTTGAGGTCACTTCATATATCTGTAGGACTAGGTTCAGTTGCCAGTTTCGACAATAGTAGACACATGTGATGGGCTCTAATCAATGAGCAAAGTTCGATTGTACTGCTTTTTTCCGGTAGCAGCCAATCGTAAAGCTGCGATCCAACATGAGTCGTGCTTACGTTGTAACAAGAAACAGAAGAGTACACTTAGCACGTCAGTTAGACTACCTGATAATGGCTCACTTATGGTGAGCTCTCGCAGCCTTGACGGAAGTCATTGTTAAATATTTGGAGTAACATTGCCATAGTGATCAATACCGTGTGTCAACTCGTGGACATGGAAGATGTCATGATAAATGGTGTCCTGTTATGAAAGTTCCAGGCTTCTGGTGGGAAGTCTTTACTCAGACGACAACGCGCATACCACATCAGTTGGAAACCATAGGTCAGGCGGTTTGTATTTACTGGTTCATATTCCAATTTACCCTTGGTTAGGTAATTGTCCCAAACTTATCATTTGGGTTAATACCACCATAAACCTGCTAGTTGTTCTTTGCGTAAAGCAAACGTAACCTTGATGTTATTTTTCATATATTGACTAGGCATGAGAACAGTGTCTGGTAAACATCCCTGTGAAGTATTTTTAATGGAGCAGAAACTTTTCTGCATGACTACCTAGTTATCCTTATGTTACCCCATCGAACTACCTCGTTGAACACGTCTTTGTTAAGGTACAGCCATTGACAGTCACTGCTTCACTGACCAAAATGGGTCATCGTTTCACTCATGTTCAATGGTGGAATGTGGAGTTGGTTAGAAAACTGCTTTAATCACGTAAATTACGCTGAGCTGCACAAAAGTTAAAACTTTCACAGAATATTATAAAATCATACACATGATGTTATAAATTAAGTTTTGTTCCCAACTCTTAGTCCACATGTTCAGTTTACTTGGTAGGTCTTGATGTACTGTCGTTGACAACTTGATTGATCGGGGGGGCCGAAAGCGCACTAGGCATCCTGTTTAATATACACTATTCGTAAGGGCATCAGCTCTTCTACCATTAATTCTGCCAACCTCTGTCCTTGATGTATAATGATAGTCTACCACTTCGAAGTTCCACCCGATATACTATGCTCACCCGGTTCACCAGTGAAGTAGTGGTTCAGTCTACTCATCATAACCCTGACTGAATGTGACCACTGACACTGAAAATCAGACGTGCTTGCCTCACGTGACTGACGGTCACTTTGCTCTCCCAAAAGAGTCGTAGTAACAGTAAACGCTGAATGTACCCGTTTCAACATAATGCGCTAGACAAAGCAGAGTTTTCCCGTAACAACTTTGAACAGAGAAGTCAGAAACAATTTTTGCATAATGTATTTCTTGAGCACATTTCGCTGCATCTCATCGAGTACACACTGCAGTCTGTTGGCCATACGGCAAACTTCAATGGACATTGTGAAGCTAAACAACAGAATCAACAAACAAAACACACGCAAACATGTTCATGCTCATTAGTTACCAGGGCAATCTGGTACTGACGAACAATTCTTTCTGTACACAGAGGGGTGGCTTCCATTTGCTAATTGCTACCGCTTCCGCAAACCGAAGAAGCCCCCGATTTTTGTTGCGTTCCGTATGCGAAACGTCTTCTCCAGGTTCGATTGAGGTCGACAAGTCAACAGGTGTCGAGCGATCAATGACGATGGTTGCTTGTGATTTGTCACATTTTGACTTGAGCCCGGTATCGTGGTATCTATTACCGTTTTGCGAACCTAAACTGGGATGTGTTGGTTGACCCAATTACCTAACCGCCGCTCTGTTCTGCCTAGGTACGTGGCCAAGCCCCCACATGAGAATTCATAGATGATGTAAGATTTGGCGTTGGGCAGTTGCGGTATTTTAAAAGGTGGTGTTGGGATTCGGGTGGTGGTGAACAGTATGACTAATTGAGCTGCATGGAAAGTGTGCCCCATAGCCGCTGTGAGACGGGTTTTCAACAGAATGGCAATGTCATCACCCATGTATGGCAAACGGAGATCGATATTTGTTTGTTGAATTTCTCAACAAATACCGATAGATAGTCATTTTCTTTGGGTGTGGTTCTCAATAATGACATATCTTTGACCAGTGTTTCCCTAGAACAAATTCTTCTTGCGTGATAGAACCTCACCAGACCCCGCTTGTATTGGATCGGCAAAAAACCCTGAAACTTCAGATGCTGTCCAGTCCAAGTGTGTTTCTGGTAGACGGAGCCGTTGTTCTGGAGCTTCATGAGAATATCCAAAAACACCAGGGTTTCATCCTGCTTGTGCTGAATAAGAAACCTAATTTTGGAGTTCAGCTTGTTTATTGGATAGAGCATACTCGTTGCCATTTCCTTGGTGTCAGTAACTACTAACACCTCATTGACATAACGTCGGTAGAAATGAGCCTGACTGATAACAGCGTCTGCGTTCTGCTCCAGGTGGGCAACGAAAATCTCGGCTAGTAGCGGACCGACTGCACTGACTATAGCAACACCATCGACTTGTGTATAACCAGTTCCTTGGATGTAGAACTTTACGTTCGCAAGGCATAGTAACAGGAAGCAGACTAATTCAGAGGTAGGCAATCCTATGTTGGTGCTCGAGGTCGACTAGCCTGGCTTTAAACCAATTGTGAGCATCTTCTTATACCGAACTGAATTGTGAGAGTTGGTCAGACAGAAGTTCGAACTGAGCTTGTAACTCGATGCTGTTGTTCTTTTTTGGGCTATACTGATTTTCCAACTGTATGCTTTTCAGTTGAACTGGTGACTGTCTGGTTACCTACCTAGCCGGATTTTCTGAAATTACTGAGTCTGTCAGATTGTTTCTCAGTTATCTCTGTAGATTATTGAGTAGATTGATTTGCGTCTGTTTCACATTTTCACTACATATCTAATGAGCCCAATATCGCAGATAAGGCTGATTTTCTCAAAAATCCACCGATTGGAACTGTAGAGTCTGGTTAGCTTGTTCAACTGTTCTGTGGTAGGTTCCACGTAGCATTGTGCCAGACGACGTATGTTAGGAACCATGGGTCGAAGTTTGTTGTGTCGAAGACGTTGGAGACATTGACCATAGGATGATAGTCAAACGCGCTGGGTAGCCATTTTGCATTTTAACTTCACAGTACCATCAAGCTGTTTCATCGAAGATGTTGGGAGCCGAGTCTTCAGAAAAGCAAATCGAAGTTTTCCCGTAAAAACAATTTGGACACAGAAGCCGGAAACAGTTTGTATGCTTGTTGACTTTGTTGTCTAGCTCACAATTTCCACTGAACTTTGATATTTAAACCCAGTAGGTACTAAGTGGGATGCGGCGAAATGGGCACGAGAGATACATTGTGCCCAAAAACTGTTTCTGATTTCTCTATTCAACTAATACGCTATGATCATGATAGTTATCTGCACCAGATGATGTAGTCAGTTCTACTTTTTGTGTCACTCTTTTGTCACGTTGTATGTGCCTTGCTTTCTAAGTGAACAAGCGGGCAGCTAATCCCGAAAACAAATGCAGATGCGCAAGTGAAACATGATAATAATTGTGGGGTTTTTTAAAATGATTTTCGAACACAATCCAATTTAAGCAAATTATGATTAGCTGACAACTTGATTCCATTTACCCGAAATACTTATTGCAATATAACGTGATTTTGTAAAGTTTCTTTTCCCGTTTCCTCTGTCAACTTTAGTGGGGGAATCATCTGGGAAATCATCTGATGGCCCTTTTATCAAATCTGGTCACTTTATCTTTTCGACTGAGGGTGAATATTACGCAGATGTTGGGTTATTATTTAGTTCTCATGTGTATAATTTAGATGGGTTGCTCACTGCTCTCTCTAACAATGTGCAGGATATCACATTTCAGCTAATTTCAACTAGGGTCCTAACGCCCTTCTAAATTGACACCTTTAGCGTCACACCGTTGAAGATTTTAACGTACTGTTTAGCGATAACTGGTTAATCTATTTTTGTCAAGCACATGTTTTGGAGCGCTGTATTTGGCTATCCCTCTGTAGTAAATCCACTGGTAACTTACACATGCATTAAACAACCGAAGGCATCATCGCAGTATCCAAGATCCCCAAAACAGCTGTTTGCTTGGCCAAGCTTCACTAAACTCATAGATTTCGGAGTTAGTTATTTTTGATTACTAATGAGTAGTCGGGGATTTGGTTAATTTCAAGTTGAACATCACCCACAATTGATCGCAGCTGTCGCATCCCCATAGACTTTCTAGTCGGCCCCTTTCGAAAAGAAGCACTAGACTCGAGTTTCGCTTTCATTAGAGCTCGTCAGTAGCGCATATCATCGCCACTGCCGGGACTTGAACCACGGACGTGCTGTTCATGAGGCAACCGTGTTTACCACTGCGCCATTGACCTCACGTTAGGCGCGACCAAATTATCATATGTGAACGCTCAACCACTTTCGCTTGCGAGTTATTTTTGGTCACATTTTCTGTCTGTATTTGATCGACATGTAATCAAATGCACTAGCATATTAGATAGTTTAGAGTAACTTATCTATCCTTTGAAAACAGTAATCCAATAATAGATGAACGCAATTTCAGTCACAAATCAAACGTTAAACCGGAGCTATGAATCAGCTGCTTGGAAAAAGTAAGCACGAACGTGAAGTTGTTGATTGACATAGATGACGACGACAAAAAAGACTATGTAAATCATTTTTATCCCTCAATAGTATGTGATGTTGACAGTTTTGCTCTCCTCGTTATTTTTTTCTCAAAATTGCCATAAACAGTAACCAAAGAAAGTCACAACAATCTAAATATTACCATTTAACCAACTTCAGTTTGTGATCACATTCTTTCTTAGCTATAACCAGCGCCATCTGATATTGTTTCAGGCCTCTGCTGAAAAACCGGATAGGGCTGGTGAAGGCTAAACTGTGAGATAGTTCCTTCGTAAATCCATATCAGACAATGGACTGTCCTGTCTGAATGGAATCCAATTTGTTAAACCATAGCCTATTAAACTCGTTCACTTTCTTCTCTGAGGATCAGTGTTTTTTTTAAATATAGGCAACTGGCATTGTTTGCTCACTATTGAGAACAAGTGCACCTCGGATTATCTGTTATTTCTACAGGAACCCTCTTCTGTTTCTTTGAACGGACTGGTTGTTTAATTTGCACACATTTGTTGTACACGTCTGGGAACCATGTCGGTGATTTTATGGATCAGAATTTAACCATGCGCATACAGTATACGCTTCGATTGATTCGGTTTTCCCATCTGCTCTACACGTGTTCCGTGCATATAATGCAATTCAATAACTATGTATTAATAAGTTATATTACTCTTTTCGCAAGCATTATGGCTTATTGTACCAAAGATTTCGTTTTCGTCTGTTCATTTTCAACCAAGACAAATAAAATGTCACTTGATAATTGCTAACCGAATCACCTAGAGGCAAAGTTGAATATCAAGTACCTTTTATCGGTGCACCTCAATCGGTAGTATACTAATACTGGAAAGATCACGCCGTTGAACTATTTCCAGAAGTGCTTAAAAGAACGTTTTTCCACCACCGCAAATTGGTCCCGGCCGTTTGGGGCAAATCCTCTTAAAACTTATACTGGACTCATCGCTCTGGTTTATAATTCTCTTTGTTTGCGAGCAAAGCGCCCTACCAATTATGCCTCGTTCAACGTTTTCTCATCTGATTCACTCTTTCAGATTATTCACCGCGACCTAGCTGCGCGTAACGTCCTGCTCAATGCTGATTGGGTGTGTAAAGTTTCCGATTTCGGACTTTCGAGACTTTTGGACCCGAACAGAGAATATTATTTACGCGATCGGGTAAGTCTTAGCTACCACATCCTCATACGCCCACAGACTGAAATTAGTTTCTTGACACGCATTTTAGCATTTGCTGTGGCCAGACGAATGTTGGCTTGATCTCGTCCACCTCGCGTTTCTGGACACAAAGAGGTGACGCGTCACAAAGATACGAACAACTGAATTTGAGACGAGAATCTCTGCATGGTTTTTTGACTGCAAATTAAATCTGTGTGAATTTGAACTAAGATACTTTTAATCAACTGTTAGTGAAACCGTGGACATGTTCTCACAAGTAAACGGAGAACCGTGGTTATAAATGTGTGTTCATTTGTGTCCACATAGACCATTTTGGGATGAAACAGTTTCGAATATTCAACCAATTCGGACCAGTTTTCATTGGCCATTCTAATTTTAATTGATTTAGAGATAAAGTACGCAGTACGTCTCTTATCAACCCAATCCCTTTTCGTATGAAATGTTTTTGTGACCTTCAGATAGCTTACGGTTACTGACTCACTGATGTACCCGATCTGACTATCTCAGATATGTAGTACACTTTTGTAATAGGTGGTAGAGTAGACATGTCTGAAAAGAACAAACACCATGACATTTCTACCTCAGTTAATTCTGATTGGAAATATTTCACTTGCCACCATAAGTACCATGCGTACGTTTGTACAAAGATCGTAGATCATAAACACTTGAACGTTGATGTTAGAACATCATAGTGATCAAAGAACTTTCGTGTTCTAGAAACGGTTTAGACAATATGTACCCATTTTCTGAATTGTGCTGTTATCAAATTTGTTTTACGGGCTAAGCAGTATAACAGGGCTATACTTATCGGGCTTGTCAAAATTGTGCAATTACGATCAAACGTTGATTTTCCTATTTGTGGCTTGTTTGTTTATATCGAGAGGGAGAAAAAATGGATAACCTGTAACTGACAGCCAGAAAGCTCGTAGTAATAATTTTCTCACGGGACTTAATTATAAGTCTCTGATTGAAACGGTTATTGTTTTATTCGCTCAATTTGATAGATTGCTTTAAGTTTCTGCGTAAGAACTACGAGAGCTTTAACTTTCACAAGCAGAAACAAATGTTTAAACTGACAGCTAAAGAGTTGTTGAAGTCTTATTTTCATCTAACAGCAGGTTACTTATTTCCGCCTAGAGAAACATAATGGTTTGGTTATTGCGGCAAAACACAAATACTTATGGCTACTTGACAGTTGTTCGCCATTATTTTGAGCGCCTCCGGTAAATGTTGTTCACTTTATGTGCATTCACCTCCTTGAACTGTGTAACGCATCATAATTCTTGCCTGTCACTTACTCCGCATGCGAGGTTAGCGTTTGCCGTAGATGAATATATATATATATATATATATTAATGTACATTAATATAGATATATACATATATGCATATAACTGCGAGGGCAGTTGTCTTGGGTGTGGAGTAAACCCATGGTGAAACCGAAAAGCAGACTTGAGTAATGCTGGCGGGAACTTGACTTATCAACTGACATCATTTACTTTCGTTACGGTTATTTGGCGATACGCTGAAGACCTGTGGCCGACACACGTACACTGTTAAACAAAAATATCCAGAGGCAGATAAAAGTTTCATTTGTTTCTTACTTTTGATCTACTGCAAAACGTGTGCGATAGCCAAAACCCTCCTTTTGTAAAATGGAAGCTTCAGCCTTTTTGTGCAAGTTCGAACGGTAGGTCAACTTGTTTTACACTATACACAGTTTACCTTAGACCAAACGATGACTTGATGTGACTCTTATGGTAAGTATTTGAAATTATCTTAATCGAACGATTCTTGTCACTATTACGGACTTGTTGACTCCTTATAATCGACTGCCAGCGTTTTTAAGTGTATGGAGACAAAATAAAACAACCACGTATCACGGAGCTTATCCACAGGATAAGAAGAAGATGCAATGCTTTAATGAAAGTGTGCCAACCTGAGATTATTAAATGAGAAAAAACTCTGAGTTCGTACTGGTTTCTCTTTTCATTCTGTGTCCAACTGTGTACGATACTCAGGATAAAGCTTCCAGTCAGGCAAAGCGATGAATGATCTGTGGGCCGGTGTTTTTACTGATTATTTGAAGAAGCAGCCTTATTTAACAAATGCCGATCATGCATTCGTGCGGACGTATCGTTGCAGTTAATGATGAATCGAATCGGTGTCTTTCTAATGTCATGTCTGAAACTGTTATCCGACTGTGTTGCTGGTATTGTCGAATAATTCCATAACGTGTACACTATACTGACAGTTCACACAAACTGGGTCGATTACTGGAGATGCTACTCAGTGGACAGTTAGACATTACAGTTTTTGGTCAATATACATTATTTGGAATGTCTGCCCTATTACATAAACGGGAAGCAACTGAAGAACTGTTAGGCAATTATCACGCGCTGAATGTGAAATCGAGTTATACGATGAAGCTGGAGAACAAAAAATAACGTTATAAATATCTCCTTTTGCACACAGGGCGCACTCCCATTGAAGTGGCTAGCTCCGGAGGTGTTGGCAAACAAGAAATTCTCAAAAAAGTCTGACGTGTAAGTTAATTATGATGTGAATTTGACGTGTATTACTTACTTGCATGATACTCTGCATACTCAGAATGCTTGTTTGAAAAAATTTGCAACTAATTAACGAACCTTCAGCGACTGAAGATTGATACTTTTTCTGGCTTTGCAAATCAAACATTACTGATGTCTAATGGTTGTCTACGGGTTCTTTCTCATATGTGGTAGCATCGTGTAACCAACGATGAGATTGTGGAACACTTTTTGGAACCAAATTTCTCCTCTCTGCTCGAAACAATTTTAACTCGTTGGCTAGTTGGTCGGATATGTTATACCCGTGTCTGTTCAAGCCTACTATATTTCACTCAGTTTGACACTGCCGGTCTTAAAGAGGAAAAATAATACGTTTTGACGATTTGAAACAATCTATGTCATGATTTGCATTTGGTAGCACTACTGGGCTATCCGACTTGGCTACAAAAATGTAAATCGTTTCCGGCCAAGCGTTGTGAATGATACAACTATGTACCACAGTTATATATCCGTAATTTTTTAAAGTTTTGTTGTCTCGGCTGTCTCTAGCCATTTTGTACTATTTCCAAAACAAAACACATGAACAAACAAAATATAGGCAGTGTAAACCTGACGTTGAACTTATTTGCCTCACTTTAACGATAAAATCACAGAACTTACTTCCCACTAAGATCAACTGGCTGTCGATATCAGCTTATTACAAAGTGTGTGAAGCCAACACCCCACTGTATTCAGTGAATGAAGGTTCGCAGGCTGTGCTTGGGCCAAAAACGTCTGCCTAGTGAGATTAACTTGATTATCAGCATAATCTTCATTATCATCATCATCACGTTTTCAACCTTGAGTCGTACCTATGAGTATCATGGCTCGGGCTCCCGCCTAGAATGATAATTATCTACACAGTTGCTGATTAAGAAATGAGTGCGAACGTACAAAAACTGAAATCTAAGTAATACATACAAGTTCAGGATGAACAACCAACAATAGTATGAGTACAGGCTTGTCACTCACTGCAACACACTTTCGTATCCAACAATATTTCCAACCAGCAATGTGGATATCTCAAACTCCCTAACATGGCAGAAGATTTCGGATAGTTATGAACATTTTTGGTGTTGTTCATAGCTCGTGTTGATGGTTCTGATATTGGTATGTTCGAAGAGTTTGACATTTAGGTTGCAAACGTTTCATCACCTACCGAACTGATATCATCAGTGCGTAATAGTTTTAGCGTATAGTTTTTGAGCGTGGAGTTTGGTGACGTTCACTCAAAAACTATACACTAAAACAATTGCTCACTGATGATGTCACTTCGCTTGGTGATGAAACGTTTGCAGCTTAGATGCCAGGCTCGGCGAACATACCAGTACCAAAATGGCAAAGGATGCCCGTCAACCTTACTCAACATGACGGTCAAGGTCTTTACAGCTGGTGAACATTTCACCGTCTGACTACTGCGAATTTTCAACTATCAACAGCCTCACTGAACAACGCTTCACGTGTCAGGCACTTTATCTAAATACGAAGTGATGGACACATCCAGCCTAGAATGTGCATTTCATTGAATCGGTTATCATCCGCGAGTTTACAGATTTCCCTAACACCCGCCAGCCGACCGTCAAGTGAGCTCACACAGGCAGACCGTTTGACACCAGCTAACCGACGGATACAGTTATGAACGGATGCCGAGAGATTATATGCATCTATTGCATGAATAGGTCAATTATCTAATCCGTACAACAAAACCAATCATGTGCATGTATTTTTAACTTTCTTCATAATTGACAGTTAGATGTCTTTGTCATTTCATTCGTGAAGCGTTACAAATTGATGATAGGGCACTATGCATGTAGGTGAAGCAATTGACAGTCTCGGATAGCCTGCCTGCAGTAACAACGATAGAGTCAGAGCTGACGAAGTCTTTTAACAGTAGTTTAAAGAAGAAAAATACCTACCGTACAGTTCATCAATATCAGTTAACCAGTCCAACATGATTTACAGGCTTTCTTTAAAAGACCTAAGTGAATCACTATCGTGTGCGAGCACATCATTGATCAACTCACTCCCTGACAGAAGATCCTCTTTGAAATCCTTTGACCTCTGGATGTTCCATTCAGAGCATCATACTTCCGTTAGTTGAAAGGAAAAGGGACTATGAGACAACTTTTGCGATTGTTATTTGAAACACAGAACGCGTTGTGTCAGCCTTCCTGAAATGTTCGTTTCTGTATTCAGAGAGAATAGTTAACGACTTCTGCAAATTAGTATGCATTGCTGGACAATCATAACGACTGAGACAGTTTCAGCTCTGAATCCGAAACCGTCCTTATTTCCTAAATACTACGTCCGTCTGATTAGAAGGGGAGTACAAGTGCTCTAGTGTAGATCGTAGCGTGGAAATATAATGGCTAAACTTGTAAATCGGTCGATAGCCGGCCTTATCTTGTTGCGGTTAGTTGGTTCTGTTTAATATGCGGCCACATTATGTTGCGTTTGAACATTCTGGATGCGGCAAAAACAGAGTTACTGCTTCTGTGGTTGTCACGCGTTGTTCTGACATCTGAGATGATCAAAACAGTGTCTACTAAGTATCATTCATGGATCTCCACGTTAGTTTTGCGATGAATGTATGTTGAGTTCACACAAAATTCTGTCACCACCTTCATTGTAAGTGTTAGGAGATCACGAGCCAGCAAGCAGAATTATGTAAGTTATACTCTGCAGAGACACTTCGACCGATTTCTTCGGTTACTATGCACGGACTATGAACAGTTAGTATACATCACTTTAAATAAGCATAAAATAAGAATGAGCTGTCAGTTGCAACAGAAACAGCACACAGAACCAGTCACATTTTAATGGGCCAACAACCGGACAAAATTCAAATTCTAGACTGGTCGAGTAAGAAACTAATGATGCAGACAATATCGGTCTTACAGTAGGGCATGCAGAAACCAGCTGATTTGCTCGTTGAAGTGTTCAGTCCATTTGACAAGTCGCAGCATAAATAATGGATTACTTTTTTTATGTATTCCTACTAACACTTTGCCGATGAACTGTGCGACCCCAAGTAATGGAAAACGACACTCAGAAATTCCTAGATAATATGCCTTTTCTCCGGTCAAAAGTCACTCACTCAAGCAAAGTTCATGGTATTAGGTGGATCATTCGTAAGTGTGAGATTCTGTTCACAGTTATCTTTGTCGTATTCAGCATCATTGGAACAATCAAATTCTGTTTGTTAATCCCGTACATTCAGCAGAACTCTCGTTCACTCAAATCTGCACTGATAGTTTGGTATATATACCTTCGTAGTTTGATCTCATTACCTTAGGGATTTCTGTCTAGGGCTCTTTCGAATGACTCCACTATTGTGACATGAATGCTTTGACTGCCATCGTCGTTATATAAACAGTCCAACCTTTCTGTGCGTCGATTTCGCATTCACCAGACTATCAGTGAGCAGACAATAATGCAAACAGGGCATGAACACCGTCGTAGTCTGAATCAAGATTGTTTCTCCAGGGCGAGCGATAATGTTTAACATACAGGCACTATCCGCAAGCAACGGTGAGGTGATCAGTTAGTGTCCATGATTGGGATGCTTCGGGCACTCTCTGAGTGACATCATGCCGTGTTTGTATTGAAACGTGCAACTCCAGATACAGAGCTAGTAAGACGACTGTGGTTACAAAATCCCATCACCATTGTCCGTGCATCTTTTCGGCACACCTGACGTATCACACATTTGTTTCTCATTTGACTTGAAAAGCTCAAATTTCACGTTCAGAACACCAACAAACAGAACGATATCGGGTTATGCGTTTCCATTCTTAAACCGGAAAAGGCATCGTATAAAACATTACTGGCGAATTCTGAACTATTGTCTTCTGAGGCATGTGTTAGATATGACAAAGAGTACTTCGTCGGCAGACTGTGCTTGAAACACTTAGG
Organism: Paragonimus skrjabini miyazakii; assembly: GCA_014338405.1. NCBI lineage: Eukaryota > Metazoa > Platyhelminthes > Trematoda > Plagiorchiida > Troglotrematidae > Paragonimus > Paragonimus skrjabini miyazakii. The sequence goes on along the minus strand of JTDE01001415.1, from coordinate 28,152 downwards.
ACGCACATACGACTGTTTCCCTGGATATAATCTAGCAGCTTTTGTTCTACGCTTTAGTTCAATGCAATCCAAACTCCATATTGACTACAAAATTTACCATCACCGATGTTCCACAGCCTCCGGAATGTAACTATCTTCCGTTTTTGCATATCTGTCACGGTTGTATCTGAATGTGTAGCTGCAGTGGTCCGCATGGCCTGGTATCGGTTGCATGTGGTTAGTTATCACAGCCTGGGAATGTTCCAGAATCTATGATCATGTTACACCATGGTATTTGCCCTATTGTTTTAGCTTGATTCTCAACTTACTCAATCACTCTAAACGTCCACCGATTAGGGCATTCATTTCATGTGCAACAATCGATAAACTGGAGATGGATTCGATTTTTTTTTTCTCTGATTGTACATGCTTTTACTCGTCTTGTCTATGTAGAGCAGATTACAATATCCATCTGACTATCTGTTGAATGTGAACGAAACAAACTGTCGTCACGATTTTAGCCCACATGATTCCTAAGCCGTCTAGTAGACTACAAACATTTTGAGTAATTCCGAATTCTAAATCTCTCGCACACTGATGAGTTACTTTGTCGAGTGTTTTTAAAGAATAATTGAATATGCCAGTTGTCATAAACTCGCATTACAATCAGATATGAGGCATATAGCTCAAGTACCTTGAAGTAACTTTTTATGCTCTCCAGCCCAAAATGAAAGCAAATTTGAAGACTGTTGACCTGCATGATAATTTCCGAATCAGCATGTTTCATGCTCACTAGAAATTTTCATTGTTCAAGATAACGTCTAACAAACTGTCAACAGAAAACAATTTTTGTCAGAATGCACATGTTAACTTGTATCGGCCCCATGTAACGTGGACTGCCAGTGTGGTTAATCTTTAGTAGCATTGTTATTGCCTACGACAGATAACATTCGTGAATGTAAGGTTTATTTGTTTTTTGTAAAAAGTGATTTTTTTCTGGTGTAAAAAACAATTCCTAACAAAATATTAGTTTGTTAGGTCCTATTTCTTTGCTAAGAGCTCGGGGATTTGGACTCTTTCAAACTGAATACCACCTACGCCTGATCGCAGCCCTTACATTCAGATAAACTTTTCTCAGCTCACTTTGATAGTGGGCTAGCTGACAGGCTTATCTGATTACAAGAGCCGCGATCAAGCGTGGGTGGCATTCAATTTGGAGAAAATAATCATATTTCTCATGTGCAGCTATATCATCACAAGATTTTAACGGAAGCATGTCTGATAAAATTCGTGTTTTCCTAGTGACACAGACCAATTTGACTACGAAGTGAACTCAATAACTACAGTTTCACTGTGTGCTTCGACCAAACGTCTTGCACTCCATATGAGTACAGCTTTTTCTGTTATCTTTCAGTGTACATACAAACTGCACAGCTTTTTCGTCGTCCTGCCGACTTCAGTCTTCAGTGATGAAAGCACAAGAGTTACAAAGCTTATGTGTAGTAGTCAGACACTTAGTTTCAGTTATTATCGCTTTGAAATTAGCTACCTAAATCCCGATTCTTTATTCCATAGGGAGGGATGATGTGAGTTGCTCGAAGGGTCAGCATCTCTTAAATGATATAAACTGTTTGATATCATGGTTTACAATGTAGATAACCATGAAAACAACATGGAAGCTTTCGAGACACACCACAGGAGGGAACATTTGTCTTTCACTTTCGTGGATTTTTTAACTGGTCGCAAAGAAAATGCGCAAGCAAACTTCTCTGTACGCAAGTAATTGAGTTTGGCACACTTCTTACTGGTTCACTCCACAAGACTTCCCTTCTATACCTGTGTATTCCATAGGGACACTTTGTTCTACATTTGGGATGGACATGTCTGTGGTGCGATCTAGATCTCTTCCACTGTCATGCCACATTGACATCCGTATGACTCATTTCATCCCGGGCGCGATCAGATTTAATATAACAATTTTTAGCATTTGTATTTCTCCTCGTACAACTTGCTGCTGAGCCGGTAGCATACATGTGGGTTCTGGGGCTTTTGCCATGTTGACTGGTTGCGGCCGTTAGACATAAGTGATGTATCCACCCCTGAAAAGTTACTTGATTTGACCGATGATTGAGGGGTGTACATATATCAAGTTATGCTTTGAATTGCTGCGGTTGTCCTGGAGCTGGCAAGTCCACTATCACAACGGCCACCTCAGAGAAGCAGGACAATGCTCATCAAGTGCGGTGTGAGCGGATTTGCTGTTTAAGGTATATATACATATTCGCTATCATTATTTTCGGCCTCACCCACGGGCACAGCAACTTGAGTTGTCGTTTGTCATGAGAATGGTCTATACAGTTGTGAAGTACTAAATGAGTACAAACGTAAAAAAACGTGAAGGAGAGAAGAAAGGGGAGATAACAGGCAATAAAGCTCCATGGGGAACGGGGAATGAACGACTTCGGGATACAGGTTCATCATGTCGGAGAGTATTTCCACCTTGTGGTGTGGACGGTCACGAACTGCCCAGCCAAGCAGATGGAGCACACCAGTCTTGCTCGGAATGGCTTTCTACACTGACATAGTCCGTGAGCCTGTTTTCCCCCGACAGCCTTCAAATTTTTTCAAACCATCAGAATTCACATTAAACAGTGCGCGTTGCGGCAGACACCCCGTCGGTATACGGAGTATCTTGCGTAGCACCCAATGAATACTGCACACTATTTCTATATCGGTTATCGGTTTCAAACTTATATACTTTCCAGCCATCCGTCGATAGACTGTCTCGTTGCTCACACAGTCAACCCATTTGGTACAGGACTACTGATGGAGACAGTGATGATCCACTACCGAGAGGACAGATGCATTATGCATGCGAATGGTTTGTACCACTGATACGTAAACCGAAACCGAGCGCACATCCGCTATGTGAATCTAGTTCTTTTTCAACAAATGGAGGTCGTATTGTCGCCACGAATAGCGAAGGTTGGTGAGCGCACCAAGTACCTTTGCTGTTCTCGTCGACACCTCCAGTAATATTACGGACTCATGAGATGACACCACTCAGGTAGACAAAGTGATATATGGGCTCAGGTAGTCTGTCTACATTAACAAAAGCACGAACAATGACAACCCAATCTTGTAACAGCAATTTTTACTGCAGAAGTGGAAAAGGAATACCACACAGACCAATCACACTACTTAGTCTGTTTAGCATGACTTGCATGCTTCCTGGCAAAGAACCAAAAAAATAATGTCGTCCACCTATTCCAATACCAACCAGCTTGCTGTCAAGCAGATGCCCTAATCGGATGTCCTCAAAATCTCCAAGTGCTCCGTCCAGAATATCGTTGATCATAAGTCTGAACAGGGAGGGGAGATGAGATAACCATTGAAAAAGTAAGCGCTCGAGATGTTTGTCTGTAAATAAATGGGTATACAACAACCTCAGTAATTTGATGTACCTCACTGGGACTCCTTTGCGATAGAGATAGCATCACAGTTTATCGGGCAACCGACTCAAAGACAGCTTTTACGTCAAAGTATTTGGTAAATTTGCCAGTTGTAGAATCCCAAGCCGTCTTTTTATATATATGATCTTACTAACACCTGGTCAACGGCCAGTGCAACTACAAAGTAGGAGAAACAGCATCCAGCTATTTTTCCCATAATAATGTCTTCTCGATCTCTTGGTCACTCGGAGAAGTAAGCTTCACAGTCCTTACACTGCCTGTCCATAAGTTTGGGTTTCAGTTCATAACAGCGAGATCAATCGACGTTTGTTCACAAGTTCAACCGAATCAGCAGAAATCCACCTTCTTCACATTTGCGCTCCTCGCTTTGAATACATTCATACATACTGTCACTGACTCTGGATCGAGTGGAACTGAGTTTCACGTGTACTACATAAGTGCGATAGAGAGTCCACACTTCTTGACCTATGAACACACAATTTTCCGTATGTTGCCCACAAAAATTAGTCAAAACCAGTTAGTCTAAGAATGATAGCGTAGTCATTCGGAAAGAAAAACTAAATGCTAGCTGGACCATAAAAGAACCTAGCCCAATGAATTGTTGTATCCTGTCCGCTTCTGTTCACTTTTGACCTGGACAACAGAAGATATGGCTTGATGGCGAGGTTTGGTGACGACTCAGACTATACAAGTACGAATACCATTTTAGCCGAATCTGATTGATTGCAGCTTAGTTTTTATTCACAGGATGGCTCAGATACAGTATTATGTATGAACAGAAAATTCAAAACTCTGAAGAATGAAGTTGCTATTTACTTGTTGAAAGTGTACAGTTATCACGGTGTGCGAAAAGACATCACTTGAAAATAATTTTACACTGAATACGGACTATTTGCAGATGTTCACTATGACCTTATGCCCAACCTGGGGCATTCAACATCAAGCTGTTTTCATCTTCTAAACAAACAACCGGGTTGCTAATGAAATAAAGAAAACCTCCTTACGATTTTCAAGACTTATCCTTGCTAGTTGCACTTACTGCTCAGACAACTTGGTCAGATAACGCTAATATCCTGGCCAGTGGATCTCTGGACATCCTCAGCCATGGACTCATTGAATTACAAGCGTCTTGAAGGACGGAGAAAGGAGCTCGATCTACAGTAGCTGACCTACTAGAAGCTCCGTTTGTTCACCGACTTCTCAGTCAACTCCGATAAATGCATAGAGAGATCATGGTTTATTATCATAAGGACGTGTACAGACCGGACCATCATATGTAAGCTAAACAGCTTTGAAACTCCCTACATGATATTGCTAGAACTGAATGTGGCTTACAGTAACACCAAGAAATTCCCTATATTCTCATACCATCCGAAATGAACCTTGAGAAGATGTCTAACACCGCTGTTTGTAACTGTTGAGGAAGTGGTCAACATATGGTTGATGGTAAAACATGTTCTGTCACAACTACTCTGATTCGGTGTCCCAACTGTAGAATGCTGTTGATGTATCCGTTTTATTTGTAGCGCCGTTTATTGCTTGAACAAAAGTTGAAGTAATTGGTCTTTTGTCGAGTCTTCCACTAGTAAAAATAACTGGGAACGAGGAATTCGAAGAATCCACAATGCTTGCCTTCATAAATGAAGGTTGCTTCTGTGATCTAACTTGTAGCATTTTGTGTGAGCACGTGGAAGTCGATTTCATTTTAAAGTGAAATGCAGAATGCATAACCGCTAACGCTTGTTTCCCTCTAAACTAGCATTATTTTCTCCATGCTAGATTCGTGTACGCGATGGGCATATGTGAATGCATTATACCTCAAGGTTGATCCGTCATAACTACATTTTGTGCGCATGGTGACCGTCTCTCGTTTGTTCAGAAAAAGTGTCGGATTCATGGATTATTACTAGTGCGACCACTATCATAGATGGTCAAGGTAATACTCAGCTAAAAGTAGAACGCTAACCGCAATAACTTGATGCTCACCAAAATTGTTATATACATCCATGGACTGAGGTGAACTTAGACATCCTTGGACCCCTGGTCAAGCCTTACTTACACAAGCAAAATGTTACGGATGCTGCGTGTACTGTGGCAAGTGACCTGAGGACTTATCATGTTGAGAGATGGCTACAACTTATAATAAAGAATGAATATTTGTCCGCTAGAATTTATCTGCCCAAAGTGATTGTTTAGAACAATGAATCACAGTTTCTTATTCGCAAAACTACGAAATATCTTTAGCTGTACAAAGAAAGATACCTGAGCGCCGTCCGTTACAACCCACTATGAATGGAACTCGATAAGAGACGTACTGGTTATCTACTATGAACGCACCAAATGTGTACGCTGTTCGTTATTTCCGTCAATTACTTACAGTACATACAGGAGAAAGTCATTGAACGATTTTTTTTATATAATTCCTTAACAGCTTCGTAAAATTATGTCTGTTTCGTACATTTAAACCTCTAAAAACAGTAAAACTTTTATCAACTCAACTACCGGTATTAACGTTAACGTTTGGAATGATGGTACATGTTACCTTAACCGTGGCGATCCTTCACACAAACCTGCTTTTTCAACGAGGTCCCCCTGTCCAAATCGAGATAGTGTAGTAGACCATAAGCAGATGATTAAAGGCATAATGCGTTTGGCGAACCAACCTTGTTATAATCAGTGAGGGAGAAAGTGGGTTACATTAAGGAAGAAGAGAAACCCGTCAATAAAAAATAAATTTCTGCTGAGCATGGACGTGGCTCCTGTATCGCAGCATGATTGAATACATGTAGCATCTGCGTATCCCTCTGTGTTATCAGGTTTTGCTCATGGTTTGAGTGACGTTTTCAATTAATGATGCCATGCGTTCAACACTTTAAACGATGGTGACTCGCTGTGGCTTGACTTCGTTAAATATATTTACTACAGAGGATTTCACGAAGTTTACGTCACAGGTACTACGTAACCGAATGATTAGAATATAGTGACAACACAAGACAGCAGACTTCGTCCTGCAGATATCCCATATATGCAGTCGAATGAATTTGTGAATCTACTCAAAAATCTCCTAACAAGTATGATAAATGTTAGCGATATAGAGACTTGGACATCTTCATCTGCACACTAATATTAGTGTCTCAAACTACCGACCATGGAGGTAAGAAAAACTTCGATTAGGAAGCAGAAGAAGGGGAAGGGATGGGCATTGAGCTATATTTCTATGATCAGATTATTGTATCATTGCATGGCTGACCAACGTTTTCTGACCACACTTATCCATAATGATTATTCGAGCGCTGCTCACAATAGCACTTTGCTTAACTGCTTAACGAACTTTCGTCTTTTCATCATATTCGAAACTAAGAATGTGCAATTATAATCTCAGTTTTGTCGTTTAATTCCTGGATAACATCTGTGTCATATTCATCAGTGCTCCATAATTTTCAGCATAAACAAAATCAGAGAAAGTGGGGAATAGGGGTCACCGAACGAATCAGTACAAATACTTAAGAAAGTCGGTCAACCTTCCTGTTTTCGATCACCAAAACGTTAATCAGTATTTCTTCCCTCTCAAAGTCAGCACTTATCGTTATCTGCCATAAACTTCTCACTCTAAATCTAAGAGAACAACTCTGGCTGATGAAATAGCTAAATCGTGTCAACGAATTAACTGCTAGCTCAAAGAACTTGAATTTTACCGTGCTAAACAGTATAAGGTAGTGAGCAGCTTTTGATGCATGACTAGATAAAAACTAACCCAGTGTTTGTGAACCTCAGTCTTGGTATTTGACGCATTTCCAACTTAAATAATTCCAAACTACTTGAATACAACACAAAAATACTTTGGCGGCATTTTACATTTTTTGATAGCAGTTGAGAGATGTATGGGGTCGTCGGAATACAACTAATCTATTAATGGATAAAATTCTGACCGATGCTATACTCCGATTCTTCAGTAACATTCTCTCGAACACGTCGAACTTCTCAGTCTTTCATACGCTTCCCGATCTTCATTGGACGTATCTCATCCATTATTTACACTGACCACATTAATTCCCATATGTACAGTGTTTGCGGACTTTGATTATATCCTGCCACTCAAAGTAGTAATCATTAATTCGGTCGTTTATGAACGTGCAGCTCAGCATTGTGTGTATGATGTAAATCTATTTCTATTCTATTTATAGCGATGAACGGTACAGAGTAGTAATAGTTTAAACGATAGTCCAGGACTTAAGTTTGTTCTTTCTTTGTAAAGCCCTCATTCTCATCCGCAACGTGTTAAGTGACCTTATTAGGGTCGTTTACTATGTTCACTTCGGTGCTGTTCAATTACTTCTACTGAAGTGAAGCTTTCAACCAGCTGCCTGAGTTGGAGAATTATCTGATTCATTTCTCAATGCTCAAACTTACACTCTGAGTCCACTTCGTCATTGTACAACCGCTGAGACATCTAATGACACTTTAGGACGGTTACCAGTATTTTCCGTCTCACAGCGGTCGGAAGGAGCGCCTGTGAATGATAACTAGTAAATGCATAGTAAACCATGAAACTTTATCATAATGTGGTAAACAGTGGTATCGCTTACCACATTTATCACCTTTGTTTCCTCATAATAATCTGATGTTAACTACTGAATGATTTTCTCTTAAACAAAGGTGCAAAATTTTTACACTCGCTCGCTCTGCGATCTCTCACGTACTATGCCTTCCGGAATTCCGAAAAATTCTTTGATTTAGAGATTCATCATAAAGATTGTATGACTGCAAAAGTGTTGGTTTCTATTTTCGAATCGATAACATTAAATCTCGCATTCTAACATTTTCTGTCGTTTCAGGTTTCATGCTACACGTTATTTTTGTCCTAAACTGCATATGCTGCATCAGCAGTTTCTTCTACAAACGTCGTCCATATTTGTAAAATATGTGTTCACAGTTCTAATGAGTATAAACTGCCGATACAGCTGTTGTTCCATCAAACGAAAAATCGGCCAACTACCACTCCTCCACTAAAAAAATCGTTCTGACGTTCGTATTCCTTTTTGTTTATTGAAACCAAACTTTAACAGCATTAGTAATTCATCCTAAACACTCATTTAAAATCTTTATGTAACACATTCCACTTCATTTTTGATTGGTTTTATTGGTCATTGTATTAGTTTTGTTCTGAAGCGAAGGAATGATAGAATTTTCAACCATTGATAAGTTAGTATGTTGCTTACGAACTGAACACATAATTTTACTTATTAAAATGCGCGTCTCTTCAAACTTCATATACTCCTGGTAATTATTAGACCTGTTCAGATCCGAAATTCCCAGCATTGATTTGCTAGAAGTCACTACTTATTTGTGTATGCTAGTAGTCAGTTGACTATAACACAAATTGAAAAACTGGTTTCGTCGTTGCAACCTGCCAACAAAGAAACAAGGCACCCATATTGAAGTGTTAATTTTCCGCATAATCTGTTCACTCACGAACATAAAACATTGGGATATCTGCATTTTAAATGTCATGGAAAATAACATGTTTGTAACAATTTTGATAAATGAATTGTCGTCATGGCTGGATTTAGAGAATATTCACGGCCCATGGTAAACTGACTTAATTGAATAATTTTCCTGTGTATCACTTTGAATTTCACGATCGAACTGTCTGAACTCATCTGAAGAGCGAGATCCTCATGCTGGATGTTATTGCACGACGGCTTACCTTTACTTTCATACTGTATACTCATTAAGAAGG
>JTDE01001414.1:121561-158067 GCA_014338405.1 Paragonimus skrjabini miyazakii | reverse complement strand
ACGTTTCCTTCTAGGATATTCTACGTCACTGTTGAGGTGAACGGCGGCCCGAGCCACAGTACCTTTTGGTCGGGCTCATGGCTGTTATGATGATGATGATGATGATGATGATGATGATGATGATGGGGGAGAGGTCAGTAGTAACATGTTTTCGCCTAGCCACCCTGCTGTATGCAGCAGGCAAAGCGACCCGGTTTATACTGCGAAACGGCCGATGCAATATGGAATTATTGGTGTTGTGATTATTCATGGTTCTATACGGGCTTAGATACTGCCAGGACGCCCAGACCTAGACAAGAACGATTAGGGTTCTCAACCAGTCTTTGGCTTAAAAACCTGTACCGCAAGGCAAGGTGGATGGCAGTGTTCCAGAACTGGTAAATTTTTCGGAAAAGGATGCCAACCTTCTTCCAACCCTCAACCCGGAGGACCAGGAGAGTGGTTTCTCAGACCTCCATTTATTGGCCGGCCTTGTTTGAACGACTTTGTTGTTGTCGTAGCCACACCGTCCAGTTTAGCCCAACAGGTCCTGGAGATGCGCAAGCCGTCACATCACATCAAGGTCCAGTCTCGTTATGACCATCTATTGATGGTAGAAGAGCAAACCAGATGGCAACCAAATACCTGTTTTTTATGTGTTTTCGCGACATCTATTGTATTACGTGCACTTTGTATCGTGAATTGTGGAGGAAGCAATCGGGTTCACTAAGTCGGAACCCAAAAATCCCGCTACATCTGATAACGTCAAACTCTCACGCCCGTCAACAATGGGCAAGGTTGCACACCTAACTTTAAAATGGTTGTGGTGCTGTGTGCTCAGTACTCGAAGGTATTCGAATAAAGTTTGATCAATCCCTCTTAGGGTAATCATCAGATAAGGAAGACGTTAGCAATGCGATCCTACAAGCCTGCACACCTTAGGTAGCCTCTTCTCTGCTCTCCCTGTTCCAGCATTCCTTGAGGATGGCCACCGTTCCAAAGACACGGAAACAAATGATGATCACAGTAATTCATGAGGCTGTAGGAAGGAAGCGGTTGATTACTATCCTATGATATTGCTATTCATCACTTTCAAGGTAATGGAAAGTTTTGTGAATGATGGTATTAGGAAACACCTTGGAAACAAGGTGTTCGTTGATGCTTATCGCGGGTTCCGACTTAATCAGTCATGTACTTCAAACTCACTTGGAGCGGTAGACGAATAAACAAAGGCTGCTGACAAGAATGTTAGCATGAATGTTATCTTTCTCAACTTCACAAAGGCTTTCGACCGCGTCGATCACTCGGCACTCCTGAGGAAACTGCCGACTATTGTCGTTTTAATTGACGCATGAATGTCACTCCGGGACTAACTAAATTCACGCCTTTTCAGGATGAGAATCAAAGGTGTACATTCCCGTAAGTGTTCAACTCCCACATGGACCAACTTTGGGAACCCCACTGTCCATCACTGACTCGTCAGCCGTAGTACACTCCTCTTCTGCTTCACACGGTTGACTAATTCGTGGCGGCCCATTTAGTTTGCACAGAACGAGTATCCGCTGCAGCGCAACCTTGTAATCCGGCAAAATTGACCTTTGAACCATCTACCATTCGACGGTTCAAACTATCAACTATTGCAAATTAAGCGATGTTGTAAAAGAGATTCTGGACCTGTCATCTCTGGAGACCTTGTTACGTCGTTTCTCACCGGCATAAACAGCCAATTGGAGATCAAGCATCTTCATAGTGCTTGGAGTTCCGTTTGCTACTTTCTATCAAGTGTTCATATGGTCTACTCTTGATGGTAAAATTCAGTTCAACGCACCCATCTCCGTTAAGGATACCATATGTTCGGAATCCATCCAACAGTGAACCACAAAGTCAGTCCAGGGGTCGCGCCTTCCTCCATATTCTGAACCCTTAACCACGCTCCGCCTGTTTTTTCTTACATATAGGCGTGCATAGATGGATCTCAATCGTGTTTTAAGTCCTTAGTGACTTCGAACATTCCAAAAGAATCGTTTTCAACAGAGCGTACCACCAGTCACCGGTGGTATCCATTTAAGTTAGGCCAAAATGACAGTTGAATTCCCTGTCGCGCCGGCCCGTTCGCCACATGGGATATTCCCTATTGAAATGCTATACTGCATATCTCAATAGAATCATCTAACGTAAATTTTCTCAAAATAGAAACTGGTGCGCACAAGCCACAGCTGGATGGTTCTTTCTTCAACCTGCTGCAGTATGACTATAACGCACTTCACGCACTGAAACACGAATGCTAGTGAGAGTGATGGTGTGTCTGTCTGCTGGACTGTCTGACTGAACGTTTAGACGGTTACCAAGCCGTTTCCACTAACGCTCATACCAGTTGTTTTTTCCACCTCTTCGATATACACTGCAATTCGTACTTGTTGTGACGCAGTATCATTCACCAACGATTGTGTGGTAGTTGGGGATACGTAATAGTAATGGGAAATGTACTTAGCTCAAACCTAGAGCTAGTTTATTTGCAGCGATAATAACGCAGCACGCTAGACAACGAAATCGTAATGCAGTCAGTATCTGCACAACGTAATTATTTATGCAGTAAAACAACAGTGGCACACAATGTTCCGTTATGAATTACAATCACTACAGATTGATTTTTCATCGTAACATTCTAGTGTGGTAACAATGGAGACCAAGCCTCGAATCGCCCCTGCCCCAGTCCAAACATTAAAAATTTAACTTTATGCGTGCAGGAAGAAATGTCTCTATTTTTTTATGTTCTGTGGAATAAACTACCAAGCATCGAAGAGAACCCGTAAATTTGGACATTTTTGCACACATTATAAACTCTGAACCTGGACAATGAAGTAAAGTTGCCTGAAGCTCTTAATCGGCCGATATTGTCATTTGCACTTTGCAATGAACAACAATCGTGTGACTTATCCAACGATCTCGGCTGCAACCAAATATTCTAGTGCAGTTGCACAACTGAAAAATGCTGCATTGCGTTACTTTATAGCTTCCTGTAGCAGGTATATGAAGAAGTATGCTTGCTGAACAGGCAGGTTGGGATCTTTAGGGAATCCATACGATTGTTGATCACTACAACCTTCATTAGTCATCACAGTGATGCAGATCGTACTCGAGACAGCAGATATGTCGAGCAGGCTTGTATCTTATCCGGCAGGTTCCATTTTGTTTTACCATTTATTCGAACTTCTAAATCTGAAGTTTTATCTCTTAGATCTGTCTTGTTTACTTAGTAATTTGAATCGCTTTACAATCTAACGGACATGGGATAAACTACTGGTGAAACAGCGGACGTTAACGGAAGATGTTCAAGAGTGGTAAGGTCTGGAAACAGGTTTATGTTATGCTACTTTCTTGTCAACTGGGTACATTGTAAGTGCTATCTGTACCTTCCCACTGACTTTCACTAGCGGCTGAGAATCACAATTACGCTTATCTTCGGTTTTATTCTCCAATTTACTGATGCAGTGAAGATGGATCGAGCCCCATCGAACCGAGTATTTCCAAGTCACTATATTACTGAATCAGTTGGTAGAAATTTGCCGTAAAGTCCACAAACGATAGGCTGAGTAGCTTTGGGCTGATCACAGCAGTGTTTGTTGTCTTATCCAGAAAATCGGGTTTCGGTGATTAACCACGATCGATCCGAATGCTTAAGAAACTCAACGCGATTGATGGAGAAAGAGATGTTGACCAGGGAAAAGATCCAACAAAAGTCGCGAAGAAGACCAAGCACTCTACCAATTTTGTAGGCGGTTGGTGTATAGCCCGAACTGAATGAACAGTGACCTAGCATACATAAATATAAGGAGTTGTCTGTAAGCTGGAGTTCTGCTTCCGGCCTGGGACCCTGCTGGCACACGGAATTGATACTTGGACACGTTTGGCAACCAACTGTTAATCAATGTCGATGACGTAAAATTTGTCACTGTTTGACTGAATTGTCTATGGGGTCAGCACTGTTACTGAGCCTGGACAGCAACACCCATAGGCTGTCTTTTGTACACTACCTTTACTTGCAGCCCGGTCGTTTGGTTGTGAGCTGTAGACACTTCGATGTCAAATATTTGGATTTAAATATGAGTTTTTCATGTTAGCTTCTGTCACTTTTATTTATTGTAAATTAAGCATTTATTCTTCCTCTCTTGGTTGTGCTGCTAAAGCATCAGCGTCAACCACCGGGGTACAGTCAGAGATGATGATAATGCTGGTGTTATGAGCAGTATGCTCAGAATGAGCACTTCTTGATACGTACTGACAATGACAACGTTGAAAGCTTACGGCTACTATGAATGCGCTTGGTTACTTACTAAAAACACTACTGATTAGTGTTCTGGCCCTCATTTTTCACTAGAGCATTTTCACAGTCAGCTTGTGCCGGATAATATCTACTTGATATCCCTGCTCACATCCACTCAACACTACCGTTAACCGACTAGTTTATACTACTGGGTTACATGAAACGGTTCGCAGTATCATTTGAACTGTCTACATTTAATAAGGTAAAAATAGATCTGTTATTGATCCGGAGCACATTTCATGCAGACTAGGCCAGTCTTTTCACATCTTTAGAATGGTTCAGGTGTTTTCGGCAGATAGGTTGATTGAAACAGTGTACTCTGCGCACTTCCTATCATTGAGCTTATCTCTGAAAAGAAACTCCACGCACTGGCCCGTACGCCTATCACCAGCACTCTGGAAGATTGTTGGGTTTATTTGCCCAAGTCATACAGACTGTTGTGGAAGGCTTAAGTAACGTTCTACCACTTTGAAACGTTCGTAATGATTGTTAGATGAACTGACTGATCGATCATACTAAATATATCCAGCCGTTCACATTGTTTGGACTATGTAGGTGGATTTGATTTTGCCTTCGCCGTTTTACTCTGTTCCACGGACACCATGAATGTGGTTGTCGATTATGATCTCTGGGCAAGGTGTGGTTTTGGTTCCTTGACTTAGTACAACCACGACATCAAATAGAACAGAAGCTGAATTTATTTTGTTAGTGAATTGGACAGTTGACTGAATCTAGTTTAGATAGGACAGTATTCCTATATTTTCAGCTTCCCTCGCATGATTGAAAAACGGAAAAGGCGCAAGAATGCAGGTGACGTGTCTTTCAACGAGGACGCATGGAAGCCCACAACGGAAGAATTAGAAGTCACGAGGTATTTATATAAAAAGTTGCCAAGCAAAGATGGTCGACTTTCCGGAATGGTGGTTCGTACTTTCAATCCCGTAGAAGCTATTGACCTACTACTCGAGTCACCTTGGGCCAAAATACCGCCGAGTAGTGTGAATTCAAAGAATGCTAAACCTCGTTTGTTTGCCTCCCAGGCGATGGCAGTCGCCTATATGGATACCTTATTACAAAAGCAAGTGTTTCAGCGGTAAGTCTGTTTGTTTCTGTTCAGTTGAGTTGCTTATTTCTATCGTTTAGTGCATTATGTGTTAAGAAGAAGTCCGTTTCTAAGCCACGGGAAGAATCCAAGGTAACTAAAGTTAAATCCAAAAGAACCGCAAACGAAACCAAGGCCAAAGAACCTGTCAGTGAGACACCTTTGTCGGCCGATCAACAGGTAATTTTTTTCTGACGTGCGGTGAGTTGAATGTGACAAGCTTGACATTTCAAATGTAACTTATGACGTGTGACTTATGACAAGGCTTCTCAAGATTGTACGCCCCTGCGAGATATACCGTGGATATGACAAAACACCCGCGTAATTACATAGGTTGTATCATCCGTGTTCGGTCAGTCTGCCACAATGGCCGGTATCAGTGAACTTTTGCGCTTATTACCATCGTAGGCAATTTGTGTTGCATTGCTCATAGTTCCACCAAGATATCCTGTATCCCATTCAAATCCTAAAGGATATGGCACGCACATTTACAGTTTTTTCCCTCTACAGGATACCACCTTAGACATTTTGGATCAAGGAGATTTGGATTGATGATCCTATTCATGTGGAGAACATTTCTCAAACATAAAAGTGGGGCACAGACCGTCAAGTTTGCTTTATCTCAGACGTTTCGTCTGGCTCTTATTGAATGAGATCACACCTTTTTTCCCTAACGCTAATACTATCAGATTTCATGACTGCTTAACGTACACCGAAGTTGGTTGTTATGAGAATGCCCTAAAATCTCTATCGCCGCAGGCTGGCAACCATGACCCAGCAGTTCACCAATTAAGAATTCAACAGTGGTTAGTGATCAAGCCTCCAGCTCCGTAGACAAAAAAATAGGCTGATCGGACGCGATCAAATAAGTAGTTTTCAAGGAATAAATAATACTAAAACATCCCCCAATTCCTCACCCGGTCTTACCTCAATAGTGCGACCTCAGCATATTGTTTCGTATGAAAACTTAGCTATGCAATAGAGCTCTGTCGCTGAAGGTATGTAAGACTCGGGCGAACCAGGAAAGTGAGCTAGACATGTTACACCATTTATTGGGAGCTTACTTCCTCATGTAATACATTCGACTGTCGACTTTATACCAACATTGACTGATTTACAGCATAAGGTTTATACTCTTTGTATTGAGCAAGTGAAGAGACAAGAATATCCGTAGACTACTTAATTAACATATATATATATATCATAGAAAGACAATGCTCAATGCAAGCCAAGTCAGTGATAGTATTGGATACTCCAAAAGGTGAATTCCCATTTTTTAAATTCTCAATCGGTTACTCTGCCGCAGCGTTTTTGACTACCTAAAGCTGGAGGAGTTGATCTTAAAATTGACACACTAGAATCGTTGTCTACGTGATTTGGTAGTATATCCCGGATTTCGATACTGTTTGTTTAGACTTGTGGCTTGATTTCTGCTATCATGATGAACACCTTCCTTCGGGGTTACAATGGACGGTTGGAACTATAAAGAGTAGTGTTGCGTAAGACCGTTGTACTAGTATGAGTGCACTTGTCTTTCAGCTTCGGTTACCGTGTCGAGTCAATCTGTACTCAAAGTTGTTACCATCTACATGTGCATTTGTCCAAGTCTGAGCAACATGAGATACAATGACACTGTACGAAATACGATTTTTCATAAAACAGCCTTTTCTATTTTGGGTTTGCAATAATTTACTGCTAATAAAACAGACTACCAACCTCACTGCTGCTGGTTCGATTGCAGCTATCGCAACTGCTCCCTTTATATAAAGTTGAACAACATGATGACATTTAATCTACGTTTGACCTAGTGTATCATTCAGCAGCGAATACCTTGGAACGACATTTGTGTTTTTTTCCCTGTTTGATTTAATCATTCGGAATTTTCATCCCTCAGATACCCTTATTATTTTTACCAGTTATACCCGATAGTACCAGCTGAGTATGCTCGTTTTTCTTACTTGCTCAGAACCCTACGACTGACTTTCCTTCACCTGAGGAGTCTGCAGAGGACAAAGATGCGAAACATCAATCTGCCTCTGTGGTTTCCACTTCTTTAAACACACCAACACCGACTGTTGTCACCAAATCGAATTCTTCTTCCTCCTCCAAACCGATGCGTTTAGAACTGGCGCAAGAGCAAATGTTTGTGTTGGATGATCCACTGACGGTGTACGTGTGGATTTACGAGCCACCACCAGGTCTATTTAACTGGCTTGCCGGAAGTGCTCTGCTTGTTGGTGTCATTTTGTGCTGTCTGTTCCCAATCTGGCCTGTGCAACTTCGTACTGGTGCTTACTACCTCACTTTGTGTGCCTCAGGCCTGTTCGGTCTACTGCTGGCTTTGGCTGTGGTCCGATTGGGCTTGTACTTACTGGTCTGGCTAGTCACAAAAGGAAATTATGGGTTCTGGTTGTTTCCCAACTATTTTGAGGACTGCGGGTTTTTTGAGTCCTTCCGACCCATTTACTCTTTTACTTCGATCGATTCGAAAACACTCACAAAGAAGGAAAAAGTGAAAAATAAGAGTTCCAGTTCCGGTAAAACAGATGCAATTAAACAGTCCACAAACTCACAATCGTTGTCGTCATTACCTTGCACATCACCATCAGATGTGGATGCAGATGCCTCGAAAGATTTGTTGGGTAAACTTGATTGAATTGTTTTGTGTTTGCACGTCCACATCTTTGCACAAATATCAAGTTTAATAGGATACATACACACATATGTATGTGTTATATTTGTTGGTACTTTTCTCTACGTCACACTCTTAAATTTTATCTTCTTTTTGTTGGAGACAAAAAAACACCACAAAACTACTGTTCCTGTTTCTCGTTTATGTTTTTCCCCTTTTTCTTCCCAGTTTTGTCGTTTTTGATTATGAGTGATTTTCTTCCGGTGCATTCATCACTTCTTTTGCGTCTGCGATTGTTTTATTGTGAAATTAAACTGTGGGTGTGTTTGGAACTTGTTATTCCGGTGTTTTCACAAATTTGAGTGTACACAGTTTGCTGGTCACAAGTCAATTACAGATAATCACAACCCAGTTCGTCTTATTTGGAACTGTCTTTATCTTAGATTGACTGATAGCTTACTTGTTAGCTTTCGCAACCAGTGACGCAAATCCGATGGCTCTCTATTGAAAGTCAGGATGTGGAACGCTCCAGTGTACATATAGCTGTTCTATACTGTTTATTGATAACCTCAAGGCTCCTACGTTTCCGATCGCTTACGTCTTCGCGGTATTGTATCTGTATGGTAAGAATACACATGCCGCGATAAACGTATACGCTTACGCCATCTTCTAGCTGTA
Source organism: Paragonimus skrjabini miyazakii (assembly GCA_014338405.1). NCBI lineage: Eukaryota > Metazoa > Platyhelminthes > Trematoda > Plagiorchiida > Troglotrematidae > Paragonimus > Paragonimus skrjabini miyazakii. Next base: position 149,352 of record JTDE01001414.1, on the reverse strand, counting down.
CATTATTTATTGTAGAATTGACGACAAACGAGCAGTTGTTGCCAGAATACGTCAGTTCAAATTTTATTTGAATGATTTAATAGAAAAACAAATTGTACGTGAAATGAGGCAAATGACAGATCAAAGTGTATGGTCATCCTAGGTTGTTATGGTGCCTTCAGATTGAGACTTTAACGTAACGTTAGCTAGTCATCTGCTTTGATACTCGACTGTGCGTCATCTTCCAGTCAGTATTACACTTACCGAACAGCTTTGCCAGCGATCTGGGTATGAAGTTATTTACTTTTGCCCTGTTCATATAATGCCATAAAAAGCTTATAGAATAGGGGGAAACCTAGTTTTTTTAATCAGATGTGGTCGAGATATTCATAAGGTGCTCATAAACCCTGGTGATGTTGTTAACTGCTGTTTGAAATATCCAACAGACATTAATAAACAGTTTTATTAAAGCGAGATTAACCAAAAGTATTGCGATTAGTTTTCAATTTAACAGAAAGTGTTGGAGATCTCAGATCAGTGCCTAACTTCAGTTTATCCACAACAGCTCCTCACATTCGAAGTATTAGGATCTGAAGAAGTAACATGACGATAATCTTTTTCACAATGTATTATAGAGTCAGTCCGATTGTGTGGGTTAGTAAAGTTTAGAAAAACGGACTGGATGAAACTATTTCGTCGAATCGGCAGCAGATAGCCTTATTGTGTGTGTGTGTGGTTGTTTGTATTGGCAAGCTGCCGTTGATTGATGGATATCATAAGATTTCTCCTCTGACTAGCTGGATTGCCGAGGGTGATAATATTCATTTCACCATTTTTAACCAACATTCTCCTAGTCAGAGAGTGAATAGCGTAGCCCTCCGTCACTTCGTTTTGCAAAATTTTCCAGATGCTTCATTAACCAAACGACGGTTTTGGACAACCAGAAGATGTCGGAAACAGTTTTTTGCACTATTTATCTCCCGAGCACATTTCGCTACATCTCCTTAGATACATACTGCAGTCTGTGGGTTTACATAGAAAAGTTTAGTGGACATTGTGAAGCTAAACAACAAAATCAACATCTACACAAACACGGTTGACGACATCCAATTCGGATTAGCCTGTCACAATGTCCGAAACCAAAGGACACCTGCGCTTCAAACCACCACCCGAAGTGGCTCGCGCTGCACCACTTGCGGTTCCATTCACACACCACGTATCAGGTGTAAACCCGAAGGAATAAGACCAGTATGCGTGTGAGTAAGGCCTTTGTGTCCAGCCGGCCAATGCTGGTTAGCTAATTCATCAGCTAGCTCGAAATGGAAACCTTTTTCTCTCGAGAAGTAAACAGAGAGAGACTGAATTGGTACGTTCTACACTGAAAAGAAAGTATTGAAAATATGACGCACGAAGCGTTCCATTATAGCAGTGCATGTTAGTGCACTCTAGAGAGGATCTGGAAGAAAACAGACAAAGCATCCATCATACAGTGCACCAACAATGCTGAGGAAAAGAAAAGTTAGAAGGCCACAGACATCTAGATTTCTAAAAGTGGGAGTGGTTAAATTCCACACGATGGTAGTCGTTGGTTGATGTGAACAAGAGAAAAAGGATATAACTGGTATAGCCTATTCGACCCTAACGTATTCGTTGTCTCTTGGCCGACGGTGTACTATGAATGCGGTAACGATGTTTTCAGAGGTCGTATCGGGATTCGGGTAGTGGTGAACAGCATGACCTGTGGGGCTGCATGGAACGTCCGCCGTATGACGGCGAATGTGCGTGTGGTTGTTGATTTTGTTGTTTTGCTTCACAATGTCCATTGAACTTTTCTGTATAAGCCCACAGACTGCAGTATGTATTTGAGGCGATGCAGCGAAATGTGCTCGAGGGTTACATCGTGCAAAAAAACTGTTTCTCACTTCTCTGTTCAAATTTATCACGGGAAAAGTTGCTTTGCTAACCAGACGAGGATCAGGTCACACACTGGGAACATTAATTTATTGTGCCTATTTGGTCTGTTGTATTGAGCAGCACGTTACGTCGTTATAACTTCACAGCTGCAATTGCATTTTGCTCTAACTGGGTTTTAAGATAATATATCCTGGTTGACATCATGCTTTTTCGTTTGTGTCGACTTGACGACTACACTCTGACTTCTCTGTTCGGTAAAGCAAGGAGACCTCACTTACCATGTCGAGGATTTCGAGGTCGACAACATGTTTGCCTGTGAACGCTAACCGACACACGCCAGCTTGCCGTTGTCAATAACACAGTTGCATCCACACTATTGGCAATCGTTCTAACTTTTACGGGCACTTTTCTAAAGGCTTTCAGAACGTTGCTTAGCAATGTTGTGGTTAAGGGCACCTCGGGCCAATACTGTATTGTTAGGTTGATTATAGGTCATGTTTCTGTCTGCTTAGTTCATTAACAGCTGGATATTGTGCGCTGTAAGATGTGTAGCTCGTGTTGGCGCAACAGAACGTTGCGACTTAAAACAAACTCACTGTGTACTACTAGTGTTGTGAGCGGAAAACGTGGATGGCACAAGGTTATTTATTCTAGAAAGCAACACATGGGTTAAGTGCTTAAACAGGACCACAAACATAAACACTCATTTGCATACGGTACTCGGCCCAGACCGTCTCGGTTACCACAGACGCCAATGCCCAGTTCCTTTACGTAGCAAGGATCATTTTGGGCGATTCTGCACTCCGATGTTTCTTCCTGTATTTTTCCTGCGACTACTGAATAGCAGTCGTGTGGTTAGTATATTACAATCGGTCATCCTCACTAAACTAGTAAGTAGTTTTCTGCCGTTTTTCACACCGAGGTCTCTTCAGAATCACTTCAGTGGTCAGTAGAAGGATACAACCAAGAAAGACCACTTCCTTTAAGAGAATGTTTCTGCTCCATTTGGAGCATCAGTGGAAATTTGAAACCCCAGATAGGCCCTCATTCAGATAAAACCATATACCACAGGTCGTTGAAAGTACATTCAGTTGATGTGTGTTAAATAGTCGGGTGAACTGACGTGAGCAGGTCATACCCTTCATTTGATGAGTTACTACACAATGAGTGACCGCACACTTTTGTCGTTAGTTTATGTTGGTTATATCATTTTAGGGAATTTTGGCATTGCTGCTGAGAAGGACGTTTTTTTGTTCTCTGTGTATATTGATAAGACTAAAGATAGGAACTGTATGGAGGATCCTATTAGAGATAAACTCACAAATTCCTTTCCTGTTCGTTGACACAGTCGTTCTGGCCTGTTAACCAAAATATGATACAAAAGTGCTAGCGGTTATTTTCCTGTCTCAAGCATGTGATATTCAACAGTGTCAATGAACATTAATTGGACTGCAGGTCTTGAACTGAATGCGATATGCGAAGATTAATTTCCAGATAACTATCCATAAGCGAACACAAGTAAACAACAAACTCGCTCAATAATTTTTGTTCCGTACAATCGTGTGACGACGTGTAACTTGTGGATGTTTATCCTCTTCTCAACTAACTATCAATCTCAGTCGATAATACACTGTTATAAAAAGACCGACTACCTACGAAAATTTTCGATTCCGGTTATTGCTTTATTTAACCAAGGTTCAGCAATTATCCAATTCATCATTATCCTACGGACGATTCTGGTGTGCTAACCAGTTTTTTAACCAAGCCGGGTTTTGTGTTTAATCTGTGATACAGCGTAAACAAACGTAACCAACACTTAGGAGGGAAAGACTGTTCGATGGATATTTTACTTGTTTAATGTAACAGGCTAGTAAAGTGATTGCGAGGCAACCGAAATTCCACATCTTCCATTGCCAGGTTTATTATGAAAACAGTTCGTTTGATGCGTTGGTGCGCAGTCGTAGTCCCAATTTACCCGACGTTCTCCGAGAATGTTAACCAATACTGGTTGTTCAGCCCTGAGTGCGCATAGGCTGCTGACTCGTGCAGTTCGTTAGCTTTGGAAGTGATACTCCTTCCTCTATTCTAAATACCAGTCTTATAGGTCCTAATGTTTCACATTCTTGATCGCCGGATCGCTTATTGGCTCATACTGGTGAATTGGAGCCGGCTAGCCAACTAATGTAATAGTGGTTAAAACAAGAGCTCGTTGAATAAAACAATACAACCAGAACTAGCCACTAACAAAATCCAGCAACATACAAGCAGAAAAAAACTGTTTAATCTTGCCCGATGTAGGCCGTCAGTTGCTGTATTCAATTTTCTGAACTCCAACAAAGCGGATTCGCCTAAATTCCATTAAGTGTGATGCAACAGTTCTTGAGGTATGCCCATGTCTGCCTACATCTTACTTGCTTGCAAAAATCCTTCTGTATACGGATGTCTTGGAGGCCAATGTTCCTGAGGAGCAATGCGGATTCCGTGCGAATCGGAGTACGACCTACCTGGTGTTCGCTGCTCGGCAGCTTCGGGAGAAGTGCGGAGAACGAAATCAGCCCCTGTATGTCCTCTTCGTAGACTTCACCAAGGCGTTCGATTCCGCGAGGCGCTGTGGACGGTGCTCGGTAAGTTTGGATGTCCAGGTAAGTTCGTCAATTTGATTAGATTGTTGCATGAGGGCGAAGGTGCAGTCGTGTGGACCTACTTCTGATGAGTTTGACATTGTCACTGGCGTGTCCTGGCCTCATCCCTATTTAGTTTATACTCGACTACCATGCTGTCAGTTGCTTTTCAGGATTCTGAGAAGGACGACGTTGAGGTAGAGTGCCGGACGGATGGGCGCCTACTGAATATTCGACGTTTCGGCGCCTCAACCCGGTTACATACCTCAATGATGCGTATGCCTCTGTTCGCAGATGACAGCGTGCTGTTTGCACATTAGCGAGGACGAACTACAGCGACTGGCCACGGCTTTCGCGACCGCGGCATCCAAGTTTGGACTGAATATCAACACAGTTAAGACAATTTCTTTCTTTCAGCCTTCTCCGGGCGGAGGTGCTATCTGTGCACCTTCACCCCAAATCTGTGTTAATGGAGATGCTGTCAGCAGCTGCACAGATTTCTGCTACTTGGGCAGCAATCTGTCCGTGGACCGTGAGTTGGGATCTCGTATGGCAAAGGTTAGTACTGCTTTCGGGCGTCTTGAAAGGCGTGTGTGGAAGAACCACAGCCTGAAGCTGAGCACTAAGCTCTTCGTCTACCGCTTAATGGTGCCGTCTATACTGCTGTACGGCAGTGAAACGTTGACATTGTATCAGCGGAACGTGCGCTATCTGAGCGGCTTTCATTTACATTGTCTAAGACCAATCGGGTATTCGGTGGTCGGACATGGTTCCGAACACTGAGGTACTGCGGCGAGCGCACATTAGCTGGATGGAAGCCTTCTGATGTTGAATCAGCTTCGTTGCCTGGGTCACGTCCGTCGGATGGGCGATGACCGTATTCCGAAACAGGTGCTGTATGGACAACTGAGATCAGGTAAATGATATCCTAGTGGTCAAAAGCGGAGGTACCAATGTGCTGTGCGGGTGAGTCTTTCACGCTGTAAAATTGATTTTAGATGTTTGAAAGACAGCGTTGAACCAGACTGCCTGGAGGAACACGATTCAGACGGGCGTCTTCGAGTTCAATGAGCAGTTATTGCGCGGCCGTGAACGAAAGCGCGCGGTACGCAAGGGGATTTCCTTTTCGTGCTAGCCAATTAATTGGCTAGCCAGCATTGGCCGACTGGACACAAAGGCCTCACTCACACACCCGCTGGTCTTATTCCTCCGGATTTACACCAGATACGTTGTGTGTGAGTGGAACCGCAGGCGATGCAGCACAAGCCACCTGGGATGATGGTTTGAAACACAGGCATCCTTTAGCTTCGGTCACTGTGACAGGCTAATCCGTTTCGGATGCCGCCAACCAAGACATCTTACTATAGTAGGCCTTAAATAAGTAAGAGTATTTGTTGTTAAACATTTGCACTATCCTTTTTTATCTCCAAGGTTTTGTATCTGGTATCTTCTGTCGCTTGCCATACTTCCTAGTTTGTTGGACCTTGTCTGTTGCTTTTCAGTGGGACATTGACTAATATAGGTTTCTTATCCATTCGGTCAACCAACGGACGTGATGATCTTTATGTCATGTTTTTAGCAGTAAATCTTTCAGGATAGTCATTTGGTCTCAGGGTATTAGAAATAAGAGCAAACTCGTGTTTGATGGCTTCTTCCGAGAAGATTTTCTTTGCTTTGTGAGACTAAGGATAAGATTCCCATTTTGCCCCAACGGTAGAAAACTGTTGAAATTAGTATATTGAATGGATGGATGGATAAGAAACCATTCAAAGGCCATCTAACAACAGATTTTCTTAACTGCAGACTATAACGCACTACTGAGAACCCTCCCGGCCGCGACGCTGCGATCCTGGTTTACAAGTATGCACATACTATCTCCTGATTCGAAAGACAATATGTATGTCCACACTCAAAGTATGGTTGTCTACTCCTTCCCCTGTTTCTGTGCAGTGGAGTATATTGGACGCACGACGAGGCAGCTTGGTAAGCGCATATAAGAGCATGACAAAGCACGGCTTAGAAGCGGAGTAACAAAATCAGTAACTTACGCTATCATAGAACATCTGGCTCACACAGGTCACAAAGTGAACCCTAGTCAATCTATTTGTGTCGTTTACAGAGCGCCTAGACAGTAGCCAAGATCAATACAACGTCACAACATACCGACGGCTGAAGCGTACGTCACCCTGTTGTTGATTTGGTTGTTTTCTCGTTGTCCAGTTGTAACCGCGTTTTTCTCACGTCTTAACCGAAATTTATTATTTAACCTTTAGAACTGTAGTGACCTGATGATGAATTTCTTGGTAACGTATGTTCGTCAACTTGTTATTATTTTGAATGACTACATGGGTATGTTGAGGCTACTTTAGGTTTGGTCAGTCTGTTAATCCGTCACTTCCGTTCTGGAGCTAAATCAGCTCGGTCTGTGCCTTACTATAGTGACGTTCTTTCTTCGTACATTTTATTTTGCAAGGTCGGTAGCACTATACGGGGTCGACACGCTGCTATCGTTCGCATTATGGACTGGGTGTCATTCTGTTGAATTGTTCCTACGCCCATATTAGAAACGCAGTACCCCATCGAAAAGCAAGGGGTTAAACTTACTCTGCTGAAATCTCTAATTTCCAGAACAAGATAGTAGAGGTGGGCGGTAATATTACAGGGGTGAAAGGAGCCAGGTTCAGAAAAACTTAGCTTAATCAGGACGTTATAACAGTCGGTGGTTATTTTAACCGCAGAAGCGATCAGCTGGAAAATACAGGTGGTGCTTACGTAGGAGTCCACAATCAGAGGGAATCTGAGCACCTACCAGAAGTTCTAACAAAATCTTTGATTGGGTAACCATGATGATACGTAGTGGTGGGTAATTTTAGCGTCACTGTGGTCAACCGTTTTCAAGGTTTATGAAATCGAGAAAAGGTTTTGGCTACGATCTGTTAACACTTAGCATGATATGGCGGTTTTTCAACACAAGGAGCCCGTAAATTCGGTTGTAGCCATTATCTCTCTGTCCTAGAATTTTCCATAACTCCATTTGAAAGGACATCTTACAAGTAAAAGTAACTGGATGGCCGTGACAACGCGAGAAAGACCGTTATAGTCAGCGTGGCGTTTGACTCATCGCCACGTAAAATGGGACGATGTTCCTGGGAGGCGAAGGAAGTTGCAAACAGTGCAAAAAGGTTGAAGTGGGAAGACAACAAAACCCTCAAGCGGTTGATCTCTTCCGAGGTAAACCTACGAGTCATCACGAAAGCGCATTTGTCTTTAATTAGAGAGTGTACAGGTCGCTAGAAACCGTGATTCAGAGATGAGGTACATAAGCTCGTCAAAGTAGAAAAAAATCACAGTCATGTAAATCATGCTCTCTATCAATTCAGACGAAAAGAGGCGATAAAGGTTGCAATACAGGCTGGTGACCACTGCAAAAAAGTTAACCAAGACAGCTGCGACATAACCAGTGAGATTCTATAATTATGTTCAGTCGAGCACTCGGATACGTGAGGAAGTAGGGTTAGTTTTTAAGGTTAGCAAGAGGACTTTAAAACATGATGGTCAGATTTCAAATGTTTCTAAGAACTGCTTTCGCTCCGTGTCGGTGGTACACGGGAATGCCGGCATTCAACGTATCTTATGCAGTTTGGCCCGGAGGAATATGAGATCTTGCATTCAGAAGAATGAGGTAAAAAAAAGCACTAAAATCAATGTGAACGAGCAAGGTAGCAGACTAGATCTAATGGAGACGGCTGCCGTTTGTTGTACCAAATAACTCAAATTCTTGCGGCAAAACTGCATCTTTGTCATTGTATGGCATGGCCTGTTTTAGTATGAAGTGTGAGCTCTGTAGATCGAGTGTCTTGTGTGAAATAATATGGACGGGATTAAGTAAGACAACAGAATAGCGAAATAAATCATTATGGATGAACCGGATGTAACATTTTAGCCCTATCAGGAAAACCGTTGTAATTAGAAGCTTGAATTTTTCCCTTTTCTTTTTTTCTTTTTTTTTGCAATGAAACCAAGCGGAGTTGGACATGGAACAGAAAACATATAACCAGGACCAGTCAGTAGGCAAGCCGTGGGCCAAAAATACCGATCCCTATTTCATACCGATGTGATTTTCCAATGAATGACCTTGCTCAGACTGGGTTATATAGCTGTTGTTGATTTTTTGTCACTGTCCGTATGGGCGTCCCTCATACTCCGCTGTAATTAAGCTAGTTGGGTATTTATTAAGGCTGGACTCTCCACATTTAATCTAAACCGACTAATATCATTGGCGACTTTTCAAAGATTGACTGTACATTTTTGTGTACGCTCGAATTCTGTCACGTTTGGTTTACTACTCGTTCGTTGTTTTCGCACGAATTATCGTACAAATTATCGTAAGGGTCTACAAATTCAATCAGTGATACCGTAATCTCCTATCTAGTTCCGAACTGTTCAAATCGAAAAGAGAACTGTTAGTCATTTTTTCCATGGAGAAGTTTCATAAGATTCTGTTGGCTGTACTTCACTATGTGGATCGATCAAAAGTCAATACGCATGGCAATCCAGTCTATGTAGCCAACCGTTTGAAAACACGGGCAACAATCTTCTTTTCGCACGACTTCAAGCTCGAGTATGGTTTTTATCAACAGTTTCGGTTAAGCAGACGAATTGTCACTTTTCTTGCATGTCTCAGAGTTGGAATATAGATTAATTACCGTTATCACTGCTGAATCCTAAGTCACTATTGTGTTTTCGAATGCCATTCCCACGTTGCCAGTAATAGCCATAATGGTCAAAAAATTAAAGAACCACTGCAGAACGCTCCAGCACACGAACTGTTCTCAGAATTCGCTATAGGTGAATCGTCAATGGTGAATATGCCTGCTATGGTCGCGCTCTCATCAGGCCACCGTGTTGACCGCTGCGCCACTGCCCTCACACTAGACGCAACCGGATTATCGTCTGAGTGCTGAACCACTTCCATTTAAGACTGGTGATCAGGTTACCTGACCGTCTCGATAATAGACACATTCACTACCTGCTAACTCCGATCGATAAGCCCGCGATTCGAACTTCTGAGACGGTTCAAAATCTTTGACTGCTATAAACCAAGTCACCTACTACTCAATTATCATGTCATTGTCTTCAGGCAGACCGATTGGTTGATAACAGTGTTACAATGGCCAGTAGAAAAGTCGTGTTCACAGGAGCGAGGAAAAGGGTGCGTGACTTACTGTAACAGGCTTGTGAGCAGATGAACGAAGATCGACAATCGGAGGAGGCGTTCCAGAGAATTTGACATTCTAGACACAGCATATGGAACTGGCAACGGCAAGTGATCAGTCACACAGTGTCATGGGATGAAATTGGGAAAGATCGATCGAATTTTGACATCCGTGAAAGTTCTACTGCAGTACTTTTATCTCTGAAAATCGCTTTCATTCGGGAATTATTGTATCTTATTTTGTGCACAATGTGTCTCCGCTTTCCGTAGTTTACAATCAACTGGTCAAGAGGAACTTTTAATAGTAATCTTTGACCGTGCTCTTCCAAAGGCACGTGAAAGGGCTAATGAAGGACATTTGCAAGGCAGTCCTAATAGATTGGCTGTTGATTTGTAGCAGCCGACTGTGGTTGTCTTTTGGTTTGCTGGTTTCCACAAAGAAGCAACTGAGGTCTGCTATGTTAAGATTATTTATTATTGTCTTACTTAATGCCCTGTTAGTTCGCTGTCTCCAATCGGGGATAGTTGAACGACTTGAATTACTAGTGTCATTTAAGTTATTTGATGTTAAGCATTCGTTTAATCGATATCGATCCATCGTTCGCACTTAGCATTGAGACGTGGTCCTATCGACTACATTTTACCGATCGATTACGAAGTTGTGCAGTATCCGCCTTACTGCCCAACACCCAATCCATACACTCTAGACAAAAAGTCACCGATGGAGGGTATGGTCGGTGAAATACATGAGACATCGCGGAACGTCATAAGCTAAGGATCACAATATAACCGGCAAGAACGCCAGTACAACATGTCGTGCATTCAGCTCAAGACAACTAATTTGCCTTCTGAACTAACTCAAGAACTAATCGACTAGAGTATCAGGAGTTTCCCGGTGGTCTTGTGTCAAGCACGGTACTGGTCGCAGGTGGGTTCTTGGATATAGAGGCGTCACTCTAACTTGATCCGTCCCAAGTTTGGTATCTGAAATCCTATGGTTTAAACTGCTAAAAAGTCACCACTTCTTGAAGGGAAAGCAAAATATGGTGCCATTGTCATTGGATGCTCATAAGCTATTTTATGCACAGAAAGCAGCAGTAAAACGAAAAACTCTAATTGGGTCCAAACATTTGGCTTTTATTTTAAGTGGTTTTGTTTTGTTTGTCGTTTCCTCACTTTAACGTGCTTCACATTTAAACAGCTTGTTCTACTCGGGTGATCGCCATAACTAATTTAATGCTGCGCCTGAGTGCTCTCTTGAGTGGCCATCTCGCTGATCTAACAATTTGCCTGAGTGACCGACTTTGATTGACCACAACCCTCTGTAAACTATTGAGTGATCACGTATCTATAAGTTGGCTTAATCTAGCCATTTTACACAAATACAATGAAAAACTGGATCCTACCTTTCAAAATGTATAATGTTTAACCAGTCGCCGAACAACTTGTCCGTAAAATCGGTTGAAACGTTCAAGACTCAGCCACCACTTCGAAGGACACATCGTCGGAGGGTTCCATTCAAGCCAATAGAGGTAGCCCTGAGATCGCAAACACACTAGTGATGTCACGTTTCGAAAATGTTAATTATAACAACCGTTTGATTTACTATTCCGTTTCCATTTAATGTCTTGGATCACACTTTTGGTACATGCGCACTTTCAAGCTTTGGACTACGTGGCAATTCTATTTTCCAAAGTTCTAAATGTCCATTCGCATACAGTGTTGTTATATCCCTACGGTTCCGTCTACTCCATACAACCCCAAATGAACAGTCCGCTTTCATTACAGGAACTCGTTCAGGTTGGTTTCTATGCCATTTTACTATCAATGGCTTAAAAACAACAGACGGTAATTTTGATCAATTTTGTATCCGTCTGACTTGCCACTTAGGTCCACTATGGCCTTCATCGTTCCGACTGGAAGGAAACTGATGCGAATGCAAAATGAGAAGTTGTATACCGAATCCAGTTTTAACATCACTGTTGGTAATTAGGAATATAACTCTATAAGTTTTACTTATATACGATTTGTTTCCAATCCAATATATAACGTGATGCGTGCCGTAACGAATGCCATTACAACGAAGAGTACTTCTTGTCCCGAAATGTCTCCCCAATGAAACCTGTAATATTACCTTCCTTATGATGATTACCACTATAACGGAAGTTTCATTCTGTCAAACAATCCCCATACATTTGTCTTGGTTGCAAATGAACAACCAAGCTTCAACCACTTCAATACCGCCAACAGATGTCAACAGGCAAGCTTATGTGCATACCTATGAATTCTGCCAAGCGTGTTGGATTGAGGTCAGCGTGTTTGGCACCCATTCGCGACATATGATTGCACAGATAACGTTGCTTATTCCGGACCGAATCGGCGACTGTTCGGAGATGAACACTTGAACCTCTAGTTCACAGAATAAGTAATGACACACGGTGTGCTCGTTGGTGTGACTGAACGACGATGAGCGATCCTCACAAGGTGAACGCGGATAACCGAACCAAACAGAAGTAGAGCATTAGTAACTGCGACTATTGGTGGCTAAATGATCATTCTCGATTAAAAGATTAACTGGTTAGTATGCTGAGAAATGAGAGACCGTTGAGAAAGAGGTTTGTATCATTTTAGAAATAGAGAGAAGGGATGATATAGTAAGACGTTCTTTCTAACAGTTGTTTATTTTCATTCTTTGGATGTAATTCCAGAAAGTATGAATTGAAAATCCATGGTTGGAAAAACAACAAATCGTATATTTCCAAATGAGTTGAGAGAGAGAAAAGTATTTGATTCTAACGTACTCTGAGACCAACGGTACTGACCAGTGTTTCACAGAATGGAAAAACCTGAATACACGCAACCCACTGGAGTGTAACTCGTGAAAATCCAAATTGTTTTTCACAGTGGTAGTCTCGATTGTTTCAAACAATCGATCCTGCTACAATCACAAACAAAATTAACCTTACGAACAAAGGAATAAAATGTTGTTCCGAAAACGCAGACAATCCATTGTGTGCGAAGCACTGTGCACTTGGGTGGAATGACACGGCGTTCAGATCGTCGCTACCAGTAACAAGTGAACAGGTAGACATATTTGCAAGATATACATTGCAGAAAATATAGATTTCTCCGAAAAGTAATTGCGCTTTTACGAGTTGCTAAACCATGACCTGACAGTTAATACAGGTTAGTGAATCACATAATCACAGTTACTCACACCAATGGATCGTAGTGCGTTGTACATGTACGTGCACAAGGTAAATGAGTGGCTCACCGCACCAAGTGGAGTCGGTAAGTAATCCTAGGTAGGGTACCACCTCGTGCCATACTATAACTATAAATTGGCACCCACAGTGCGCTCAGTGGACAATCATACGCTGTTTCTGTTTGGAAAATGGCATGTACCTCTCTTTAAGCTCATATGGAACAGAGATGAAACATGTTAAGTCCCAGGCTTCAAAATAGATAAATAATACTAATGTCTATTAAGCTCACTCAAAATTATGCCTATCAAACTTAGTTTTGTACTGACGAACGTTGGTGAGTTAGTTGTCATGAGACAGGATGTACATAATGAAGTATTCCCTGATCTCTTTTAGTCGTATCGTCCTTGCCAATTTGTTGATCCACGAACTGATAAAATTCGTCCTCATCGTTTGCATTCCCTATTTTTCCCACTACCTTACCCACCCCGTTTAGTTTTATTGAACTAACGTGTCATTAAATGTCCGCGGTGCGAGTAGCCATTCTTGTCCTTGTGCCGCCAGTTTGTTTTGTCACACATACTCCCCTCCACTTCCTTTCAGGCCCCCGAACACGTGGGTTGGCTGCGTCCGTGCAATAGGCTGAGAGGGATGACCAACCAGAGCCCCAGGCTGGCGGGCAGTAAGCGTGTGACCACTTCTGATTGGTGGGCTATTCCGTTTGTCGTTGACTTGTGACTTTGTTGTGTGAGGTAGACATTATTGTGCTTCGATTACGAACGTTGAATATTGTATGTGCTGTCGCTTGTGACTCATTGGAATATTACAATTTTGGCATTCACGGTGGGACCCTAATTTTAGGATAATGCTCAGTTCATCAGATACCGAAGAGATGCCAGAACTTATTCATGAAGCTGAGAAACTTTGAATTTCGGACGCTGAACATGCACGTTACGTACGACAGGAGCGTGGGCTTCCAGCACCAGATAAATACATCATTGGAGAAGACTTCCGCATCTGGGAAGCTCAGGTGCGTCGCTATGTGGTACACTTCTCCCCAGACCGGCAGGTGGACTTCGTGCTGACTTTGATTTTTTGTGAGGCATACGGAAAAATTGCTGATTTTGATATCCCAAAGGACCTTGAGAGCCTATTCCATTTTCTACGACGAAGGATCGCAGGTCTTCGCCCTGCAGTTGAGTAGCGAAGGTAGTTTCGTGAAAGACGCCAACGCAGTTCGGAAAGATTAATGGATTATATACAGCATTTGAGGAGACTATCGTGGCTGGCGTTCGTAGAGGAGACGCAAGAGCAGAAGGAGAGCCGTATTTTAGAGAGATTTTTGGAAGGGATCCGACAGCCGCAGTGTCAGCGTGAATTTCTGCTTCGATCCCCTATAAACTTGACCAAGGCTAAAAAGCTGGCTGAATTGTTGGACCAGACGGAACGTGTTGAGCCTGCTGATGAACGGTTCACATGTGTGACCCAGGGCCCCATTGTTAATCGAGGACAAGGTCGGATGACCCGCGGAAGCGCTTACGCAAAGGGCGAAGATTATGCACATAGCCAGCTAAGAGCGGAAGTTCCAATGAACGGGCGGCCCGATTGGCGTAGATGCTTCGCCCGTGGCCGACATGGACACGTGGCACGTTGGTGCCCATTATCCGCTCGAAAGTGTACACATCTTGGTAAGTCTCCGTTGTGTCAGTCGCGTATTCCTCTTGTTTCTAAATGTGAGAATGGGGATGTTGCTTTATGCCCTGTATTCAAAGCAAAAATTGGCGGTCGTGACTTTGAATGTCTGCTAGATTCCGGGTCCGTAAGTAGCCTGATTGATAAAGAGACATATACCACCTGTCAGCTTGATGTGATAACTGGGCATGTCAGCCAGGTTCTGACCATGAATGGACAACCGTTACACATATCGACATGTGTTCGCGGAACAGTGCAGATAGGGAAGTGGACATGTACGCTTAAGTTCTTGGTTGTCCCAAAGTTACCGTTTCATGTCATTCTGGGATGTGACTATTTGTTAACCACACAGTGTATCCTGGACCTACCTAACCTTGCTGTACGCATGTCTGGTGAGCGCTTTTCGTTAGAACCTGTGTACAAAACGTTATCAGGTCTTTCAGAAGCCCATAAAAGACGGCACCTAACCAGTGGGAATCTGCACGTCGAGCTCGAATGGCAGAAATTTATCAACAGCATTGTCTCACAGCTCCCAACACATCTAGCACGGAGGGTACGGGTACGCGACATGCTGGTGGGAAGGACAACCGCCTGGGCTAAGTCACGTTGTGCGTCACCGTATTGACACGGGCGAGGCACGCCCGATTCTGCAAGCGGCTGGTCGCATGCCAGTCCATCTTCAAGGCCAGGTGGAAATATTGTTAACAGTGATGTTAGAGAAAGGCGTTATCCGGCCATCAGCTTCCCCTTGGGCGTCTCTAGTGGTATTAGTCAAGAAAAAGGATGACTCCTCGAGGTTGTGTGTTGACTGTCGCCAGTTGAACGCGGTAACTAAAAGAGACTCGTTTCCATTGCCACGTATCGATGATACTATTGTTGCCCTTTCGAGCGCTGAGTGGTTTAGTACCCTTGATTCGGCCTCTGGTTACTGGCAAGTGGAGCCCAGTGACCACCTGAAAACCGCGTTTGTGATACCCTCTGGTCTGTACGAGTTCGAAACCATGCCATTCGGTTTGACGAATGCTCCGGCCACCTTTCAGAGGTTGATGCAACAGGTGCTGGGTGACCTAATCCCAAAGCAGTGTCTCGTTTACCTAGATGACGTGATTGTACAAGGACGTACAGTTGACGAGCACTTGAATAACCTATCCGGTGTCCTCCCACGACTTACGGAGGCTGTACTGAAATTGAACCCAACCAAATATTCGTTTATGCAGACCGAAGTAAGGACACGTCATCTCACGAGCTGGGGTGAGCTGTGATCCAGAAAAGGTGCGTAAAGTGAACGAATGGTCAATCCCTGAGAGTGTTGAGGAGGTCCGTAGTTTCCTTGGGTTAGCCTCTTATTATCGACGATTTGTTCCCCGGTTTTCTCACATAGCTAAACCCCTAACAATGTTGACGGAGAAAGGACAAGCGTTCGAGTGGACTGAAGAATGTCAACAGTCGTTGGATCGACTGAAAAAAGCGTTATGCATTGCCCCCATTCTAGCACTTCCAAACGCAAAAATGTTTGTCCTGGATACTGACGCTAGCGACGTCGCTATAGAGGCTGTATTATCTCAGTTAGACAATAATGATGTGGAGCATGTTATTGTGTATGGGAATCGAAACTTCAACAAGAGTGAGAGGAATTATTGTACCACTAGAAAGGAGATGCTTGCACTGGTGCATTTTATTAAACACTTCCGTCATCATCTCGGAAGGCGCATCCTAGTTCGAACGGACCACTCATCACTTCAATGGCTGCAGAATTTCAAGGACCCGGAGGGGCAGGTTGCCCGTTGGCAAGAATTTTTACAAGAGTATAACTTCGAATGCAAACACAGGCCCGGTCTACGTCACCGAAATGCTGGTGAATTATCTAGAAGACCAAATCGTGACCATGGTGATTGTCCTTCATGCACAGGGTACTCCATGATGATTACTATTGGGCCTGAGGAAAATAATCGGTGGGCTGACATTCAGAGCAATGATGCAGATCTACAGATCATATATAAGCGAATAAAAGAAGGTGGGACATGTCCGACCAACCAAGAGATGGCGGGAAGTAGTTTGGAAGTGCGATGCTTGTGGTCGTTGTGGCGCCATCTCTATATCGCCGACTGTGTTCTTTTTTATCAATACGGTCCGCAAGATCAGATTGTAGTCCCAGAATCGGCAGTTCGCATGGCCTTGCATGAACTCCATGAGAATTCGGGACACGCAGGCCAGAAAACACTTGGAGAAGCTGCGTGGCGGCGTTTCTGGTGGCCCCATCAACGCAGAGACGTCAAGGATGTGTGCAGTAGTTGTGGCCTATGTGCACACATTAAAAATCCCAAGAGACAGCGGTGCGCACCGTTACAGAGCATGCTGACGGGGTGTCCGAATGAGATAGTGGAAGTTGACATCGTCGGACCACTACCAGAAACTAACGGGGGAAATGGGTACATCCTCGTGATGATAGACCATTTTACTAAATGGTGCGAAGCAGTGCCAGTGCCATGAGTAGACGGTGGAACGACCGCCAAATTCATTTTTTATCATTGGATCTCGCTCTGAGGTGACCCGGCTCAATTGCACTCTGACAGAGGATCAAATTTCGAGAGTACATTAATGCACGAACTTTGCAGAATATTGGGCATAAGGAAGACGAGAACGACTGCCTATCATCCGCGAAGTAATGGTGCCATGGAGCGCGTCAACCGCACGTTGAAGTCCCTCTTAAAAGCGTTTGTGAATTCGGAAAACACCAAATCATAGGATGAAGCTGCGTGTCAGTCCCCGCCTGCATATCGTGCTAGAGTTCATTCTTCTACCGCACAATCACCGCATTACCTGTTAACAGGAAGAGAAATGCGACTGTCATCTGATTTGCTTATACTCGGGTTGCCGCCAGACAACTCACTAACCTCAGACTATTGCATTCAGCCACGTGACAAATTGGCGAAAACATATACGTTAGCACGGGAACACCTGCGAACGGCCCAGCGGAGACAGAAGGACTATTATGATAGGAAAACATATGGGAGCCCGATGATAACATTTGGTTACGTGCAGAAGTCCCGGAAACTGGAATTCCCAAAAAACTTTTTCATGAATGGAAGGAACCATACGTCGTGCTCGACATCATTTCCGAATCCATTTGCACAATACGGGACGTTGACGACAAGTCAGGACTCAGGGTGGTACATTTCAATCGGTTAAAGCCGGACACTACAGGAAAAGATCAGTTGATTATCGGCGACGGATTGGAAGTAGCTGAGGAGTGCGTAGTACCACCAGAGGGGACAGGCCGAAGCACTACGGCCAGTGCTTGCGCCGGGGGGGGGGAGTAGTGTGTAGTGCGCCACCATTTTTTTTCCCACACTTACTCCCTTTCGCTCCCTTTCAGGCCCTCGAACACGTGGGTTGGCTGCGTCTGTGCAACGGGCTGAGAAGGATGACCAACCAGAGCCTGAGGCTGGCGGGCAGCAAGTGTGAGACCACTTCTGATTGGTGGGCTATTCTGGACACGTTGTGAATTGAATCTCCTTTGGTATCTGTGTTGTGTTAATACACGTTTGTCTTTGACTTGTGATTTCTTTGTTGTATGAGGTTGACGTTAGTGTGCCTCGATTACGAACGTTGAACATTGTGTGTGCTGTCGCTTGTGACTGTTTAGAATATTACATCCTGGTCTACTGGCGTGATGGCTCACCTTTGACCTTGTCGGTCTTGTTGAGTAGCTATTGATTTTGCTGAACGAGACTATAGTCGCGAACGATTGAGGTTTGCTTTTTGTAATTATTGATGCATTTCTTTAATAATACCGTAGAAGTTGTTGGAACCATCATTGTTTTCAGTTTGGTGTTCCGTTTTCGGGCTACGCGTAACTCAACGTTCACACGTGAATCGTTACAGTACTCAATCTGACGAAGCTTGGAATTCGCCGATGTCAAGGAATTCCGAACTCATGGAACCCAAGAAAGATTCCGGATGTGACAGGCAAGTTCGCTGTTCTGTAAATGCTGTTTCAGTTTCTGGCTCATGCGTTAGTCGTTGATCCACACGCAGGCGAAAGAGTTTGCAGGCGAAGTCTACGTTGTTGCTAGCTGAGCTTAAGTAAAGTGAAGTCATTGCGGAAGTCACATTAGAGCGTAAGGTGGCCCAGGCTAGAATGGAAGTTGAGAAGGCTAAGTTGTTGCCTGATTTAGCTGAAGATGAGGATGCTCATGCTGACGTTGACCTCGAGCAAGAGCATTCAGTTGATCGTGATGCTAAAGTGGAACAGTATTTGGAGAACCAGAACGTAAGGCTGGCTCCGGAATTGAGACCAATACAGCCCGATGAGCATCCCATTCCAGTCCATCCGCCGTATACTGCTCTGCCAACAGCCGCTAGTCTTGACTTTCGTAAGGTTGGGTTGTGCCCCTTTGATGGTGACCCCATAAATTACTGGAAGTTCGTTCGACAATTTGAGTGTTATGTCGAAAGGAAGGTATCAGATGTTGGTCAACGGCTGTTGTACTTGTTACACTACTGTCGGGGTCGTGCCAGAGAAGCCATTGAGGAGTGCGTCATGCTTCTGCCAACCTCCTCCTATCGCCGAGCGCGCGAGATACTGAGTGATTTGTACGGGCAGCCGTACCATGTTGCTCGTTCCCTCATTGATGGGTTGTTGCCTGCGGGAAGGACTGTACACAATACAGCAAATGCTCTTTCCAATTTAGCAATAAAGATGCAGAGGTGTGAGATAGCCTCAACGCAAATGAACTACCTCTCTGATCTGAACACCTTAACCAACTTGGGGATAATTATTAAATCGCTACCAGTTAACATGCAATACAAGTGGGCAAAGATCGTGGACCGTGTATAAGCTTTTGGTCAGGAGCCTACTTTCGAACAACTTCGCAGGTTTATTTCACGTATTGCTCGTAGTAGATTCGGCCGGGTTGCCTACGACAGTGGCCACAAAATCACTAAATCCGCTGTGACTTATGGCTCAAGCAAGTTGGACACACCGAGAGATGCCACCAGACAGACAAAGACGTACGCGGCAACGTACGCGGCAACTAAGCAATATTTATCGTCCTCTCCAGATAACTGTCTCTTCTGTAAGCAGATTCATGAGGTAGAACGCTGTCCTGAATTCCGTTCATTGATTGTCGAGCAGAGATGGGACACTGTTCGACGAAAAAATGAATGTTCTATCTGCTTTAAGCCCTCCCACTTAGCCATCCACTGCAAGCGTAGGTTGAGGTGCACTATAGATGGATGCAATGGTTGGCATAATGGCTTGCTACACTCGAAGCCCAATGACCCTGGGGTGGCCACTTCAGTGCATCAAGGCTCGTGCAGTGCCGTCAGTTGTTCAGGCAAGCAGGCACGCTTAGGAGTCATCCCGGTACAAGTGGTGGCTCCTTCTGGAACTTTTACTACCTATGCATTTGTAGACAACGGGTCAGACATCACCTTAGTAAAGAAAAACTTCCTAGATCGTCTAGGTATCTCGGGTACCGCTTCGGCTCTATCCATTACGACGATCAACGGAACTAAAACAACATGTTGTACGAGCGCCCAGTTGAATCTGAGGTCCTTAGACGAAGATGAGGCGGTTACCATCGATAACGTTTACTCCGTTGAGGACTTGTCCATGAGACCTATTTATTCCATCAAGAGAGAAGCCAGTAAGTTGGCACACTTGCTGGACGTTGAGCACGGTGAGGCCACTATTCTCCTCGGTTGTGACTTGCCCGATGCGCACTGGGTCTTAGACCAGAGGCTAGGGGAACGTAGACAGCCGTACGCAGTGAGGACCCTATTCGGTTGGATGTTGTGCGGACCTTTGACCAGTGAATGCCAGGCGAAGGCGTCCGTCAACTGGCTTTCACAGAACGTTCCTATGTTAGTAGGCCAGATTCGTGTCTTATACGATACTGAGTTCATTGACATGTCATCGCTAGCACAGTCGTCCGCGATGGGCGCAAACGGGCATTTTGAAGTAACCCTTCCTTGGATGTATGAGCACCTCACCTTTCCTAACAACTACAAAATGGTACAGAAACGTTTGTCGTACTTGAAGAGGAGGTTTACCCGTGATGCAGATACGTTCTCAAAGTACGCGAGTGTGATACAGCATCACATTGAACGCTGGTATGTTGAAAAGGTACCCCAAGCTCATTTTGATCCAAACCACCCGCACCGGTGGTACCCGCCATACCACCCTGTTTTAAACCCTAAGAAACCAGGGAAGCTCAGAGTAGTCTTCGACTGCTCGGCTAAATACCAGGGACTGTCCCCGATTGACAGGCTGTATTAGGGCCCTGACTTGACTATAAACCTGGTAGGCATGTTGCTACGATTCCGCATGGAGAAAGTGACAGTGTCAGCGGATATCGAAGAGATGTTTCTGCGAGTACGCATCCCCGTTCGTGACCGAGGTATGGTCCGTTTACCGTGGTAGCCCGAACATGACCTTGCAAGAGATCCGGTAGAGTACTAAATGGCTTCCCACCCCTTCGGCGCTATTTCCTCGCCCTTCTCTGCGCGTTATGCATTATGACGTACCTCAGGACTGTGGGTCGATGTATGAAAATTCTACTCGCGAATCAGTTCGGACGAATTTTGATGTTGATGATTGTCTAGTTTCGGTTCCCAACGCGAAAAAAGCAAAACATTTTGTGAGGGAGTATTGTGACATATTGACCAGAGGATGCTTTCGACTGAGAAACTGGGTTTCGAATGACCGTGAGGTGCTATCATCAATACCGATCTCAGAACTCTCACCCTCCCTAGTAGATATTACAGTCAAATCCCTACCATCAAAACGAACTCTTGGCATTCAATGGGACGCTGAAACGGATGGGTTTCGCTTAAGTCTCCAGCTTTCAGACAGAGCGGAGACTAGGATAGGGATGCTATCCTGTGTCTTTTCGCTATACGACCCTTTGGGCTTTGTCTCGCCATGGCTACTACCAGGCAAACGTTTGCTTTAGAGGTTGTGCAAGGGCGGTCTCGGATGGGACGAACCATTGTGTCTAGAAGATCGCAAAAATGGCAGGCTTGAAGGCTCTTCAAGACTTCCGAGTTCCACGCTGCTGCTGCTGCTGTTTTCGAAGGCTATTGTGACAGAGCTATCCGAGCTGCATATTTTTTGTGATGCCCCGGAAGGTGGGTTATGGAGCGGTGGCGTATGGGTGCTTTATCTCAAATGAAGGTGCCAGAAACAGTGCACTGCTGTTTAACAAGGCTAGAGTTGCACCATCCAAAGCGGTGACTATCCCACGACTCGAATTAGTCGCAGCAGTCTTGGCCGTGAGGTTACATGGAATCATCGTTAGCAACTTAGGTCAGATGTTCCGATATTGTTATTTTTGGACTGATTCCATGATCGTCCTCTACTATATACACAATGTGTCAACTCGGTTCTGCACGTGTATGGCCAACCGACTTTTTGTGATACACCAGTCGTCGACATCCAAACAATGGAGGCACGTGAGATCCGAAGAAAATCCGACTGACTTGGATTCGCGCGGTTTAACGGACGGCCTAATAAGAGACAAGTGGCTGAAAGGTCCTGAGTTCTTGAGTCGATCTTGCAGGTCATGGCCTACGAAACCCAACTCTCTCATTGAGCCCAACGACATCGAACTAAAGAAGACACCGGCTCACGTTAACTTTGTCGTACAAGCAAACGGTTTGCATAACCTTATTATTCGGTATTCAAGTTGGGCTTGGTTGCTCAGTGCCGTAGTGTGGCTTACCAGGTTCAAGTGCTACATTATGAAACCCCATGGCGGGCGCTCGGAATTGATTTTGAAAGCCGGCCCCCTGAGTTTGAAGGAGATCAATGCGGCAAAATTAGATTTGATTAGATCAGTGTAGTCGGGGTGTCTCTCCGAGGAAGTAGCCCTACTGTCCAGGCTGTCTGGCTGTGACGACCCCCCTGTTCTTTCTCAAAGGAGCTGCTTGAAGAAATTGTCCCCCGTCATGATTGAAGGAGTTATACGTGTAGGAGGTCAATTGTCGCTATCGGCTTACAGTTTCGAGACTATGCACTTCATAATCTTGCCTAAGCGCCATCACATCGTTGACCTCATTATAAGATATCATCACGAAGTCGAAGGCCATTCCGGAAGGTCTCATGTGTTGTGTTCGCCAAGGAGGCACTTCTGGATCATACAGGGTGGCGCGGCGGTTAAGCGAGTCATTGGATCGTGCCTAGCCTGGCGTCGCCGTTGTGTTTCAGTCGGTAAGCAACTAATGGCCTATCTAACGTCTGTCAGGGTAAACCAAGCGTGGCACCCGTTCACGAACGTTGGATTAGATTATTTTGGACCCTTTTGTGTGAAGAGGGATAGGACTTCCGAAGAAAGTTATGGATGTATATTCACGGGCTTACAATCCCGAGCCGTGCACATCGAATTGGCCCACTCGCTGAATACCGACTCGTTTATTATGACCCTGTCACGATTCATCGGACACAGAGGTAGGCCTGAAACTATTTTTTCTGACAACTGTACCAATTTTGTAGCCGCTGACATAGAGCTTAGAGGCTGGATTCGCAAATTAGGTGGCGGGTCCGTCAATGATAAGCTCTTACAAAAGGGAATTAAGTGACACTTCAACCCATCGTATGCTAGTCACTGGGATGGAGTATGGGAGAGGTTGATTCGATCTGCTAGATGTATTTTGAGCGCACTCTGCCGAGAGCAACTAACCGATGACGAAACTCTGCTAACTTCACTAGTCCAAGTAGAGCGTATCCTAAACAACAGACCATTGGTGCCTGTTGCTGCAGACGGTCCTGACAATATCGCTCTAACCCCGAATGATTTACTTTTCTTGAAGAGCAATACAGGGTTGGCCCCAGAATGCAATCTGGTAGATAGGTACACTAGGCGTTGGAGATAAGCGAATCACATGGTAACTACCTTTTGGAAAAGGTGATCTCGAGAGTGTGTCATCGTTGCAAGTGCGCCAGAGGTGGTTGACAGGGCAACGTCATTTCCAGGTGGGTGACGTTGTTCTTGTTGCATCCGATGGATTGACTAGAGACCAGTGGCCCCTGGACCTAGTTACGAAATGTTAAGTAGACGCTGACGAACTAGTCCGTACTGTAAAGGTTCTCACGAAAACCGGTTCATTGAGGAGAGACGTGAGGCGCCTTTGTTTGTTAGAGGGGCATGACTGTTAGACACTACGGTTTGCCAGGTCTCCAGCATATGTCGTGTGGATAGCTATATTAATATATGTAGATAGGGAGCCAGAACTGTACAGCACTACCAGCGGTCTGTCAGATGCAGACGAATTTTGGCGGGCCGTGTAAATTTGTTAATCCACAAACTGAGAAGAATCGTCCCCATCGTTTGCATTCCCTATTTTCCCCACTAATCTGACACTTGTTCCCACTACCACACCCACCCCGTTTTGTTTTATTGAACTAACATGTCATTAAATGTCCGCGGCGCGAGTAGTCATTCTTGTCCCGGTCTACTGGCATGGCGGCTCATCTTTGACATTACTGGTCTTGTTGAGAAACTATTGATTTTGCTGGACGAGATTATCGTCACGAACGATTGAAGTTTGCTCTTTGTAATTATTGATGCATTTCTTTAATAGTACCGTAGGAATCGTTGGATCCATTCTTGTTTTCAAATTGGGGATCCGTTTTTGGGCTACGCGTAACTCAACGATCAGACGTCAATCGTTACAGTCGTACTGTTTTAGTGTACAAGGTAAACGCAATGGATTTCAGTTGAGTAGAACACGTTCGACTTGTGAAACCTACTCTGATCAAATAAGTCTGTCTCAGTTGTATGGACTTCTACTCGAAAAACCGAAAATATATCCAAGCGTTTTTTATATCGATTGGTAATTACATATTCATGAGAGGTTAGAAATAATATACTACCAGTTACATTAAAAGTATTCAAATGAGCTGTGGTTGAATTACAATAAACATAGTTCATGTTGAATAAAGGGACAAAGTCACATTCAACTCTTCCAATAAGTATGTGACCCTCGACATGGTTTTCCGAAACATTTGTGAAGGTCACTCTAATATGTGATTACTTCATAAACTGAGACGAATTAAAATCAATGCAGTTATCTAATACGCTCTAGTGATTCCCTACTGTGTGATCGTAGCTCCTGAACTAGGGTTTTGCGGTCTGTCAGTATAAACCTGGGAACAGTCGTGTTATTCTGATCCGAACATACAGATACTGGTTCACACAAAAGCAATGGATCTTTAGAATACTTCATGACTTTGTGCAATTACCATACTTCGGAAATGCATGTACTACCTACTTCGTGCGAAAAGCTTCCGATTTTCGCTATTTTGAATAGAATAACATCCTGAAGTCCACTCGAGTGCCGAACCGTAATCAGTGATTTCGAATACATTGGTTACGCTTCAGAAACGAGCCATGAAATTGATCTAAAAACTGTCAAGATTATGATTTAACAGAGGGCAGCTCGGTCGTGGAGAGCATGAGAATTACGTGAACCAAGTATTTCGTCGGTGGAATCTCCAGAACTGAGTTTCCTTGCACATGACAATCGGCATTGAATGTATCAAGCCAACTCACGCAGATGGCCAGATGACTCAAATCTTCAACGGAGCAAAGCGATATTCTTCATTCCACATCTTTCAGAATCAATTGACCTTTTGATGCACTTATCCAACCAACTGCATTAAGGTACTATCCGCCTTGTTCTCCACATGTCTCAGAAATGCTCTCACCAGTAGTTCGACCATTGCATTGACCTCCGTCTTTGTATACTTAACACACAACCCATTACATTCAGATTGACCCACGCACAGCCTGGTTCACTTGATCAGTGTAACCTTCAGTGTAATAATCCCGACGGTTTCGTACACACTCCACGTTCTTAAACCTATAACAAACCTTTTATATAGCAGAAGTTACAGCTAGAGTCACTATGTTGTCTGAGAATTCACAATCCTTTTACTAACGAAAACCGGTCACTGATGAATAGTTTAGCAGATTTTATAATTTGGAAAAGATCCGTTTGCGTAAACTCCGGAGTTTTATTGGATTCGAACCAACAACAGAAACAGCATACCCAAACGCAGCCACACCGGAAGCTCAGAAATTTCACATTCGGATTCAGTTACCCACTCAATCTACTGTGTGTTATGAAGCCTACAAAATAATCCAGCAGGTTAACTGCCGAAGCAGAACGTCTCACAGTTCACGCTAGAATCAACGAAAGTCACTGCTGAGCAAGGAAGTTGTTTTGCTGATAAATAATGTAGAAGATTTAATAATCTAGAGGAGACCCAATTGTGAAATCCAGCGGAAGTCCAAATTGGGCCTTTTCTGGAATACCGATTATTGAAGCATTCCAAATTCACGATATGCAGCGATAAAACATTAGTTAATTGGCTACCGTTGGGAAATAGTTGATCACCGATACCAGCCGTATGTAAACGGCACTCTCAGATGATCATTGTCTTGGAACTAAATCGTTGTGATTTCCGTATATCGGCGGAACAACTGGGAGCAAATTGTAGTAATTACATTTCTCACGTCGCATTTCGCGTTATTTCAAATAAACCAAACACACGATGCATCAACCAGTTGATTTTGACGTTAGATGTGGTTTCCTCAATTTTATCAGTTATATAATATAATTATATGTTAGGGCGCCCCACCCTGTGACCGTCCCAGTTAGTTAGTTATAATATAGTTATATAATTAGAGAACGACTGAAATAAAGGTTGACCACAATCGACTCATCCACACGCGTTGTAACCTATGGTGTCACTTGATACTATGATATATATATATATATATATTGACATATATGATACTATTTGCACAAACTGCAAGTAGACAGAATTGCAGTAGAGAAAGCCCTTAGCGCCCGCACCGTGGAATCTGGTTAATTTTGCAACTCGTTGATCAAGGCTACCATCCATTTGGGGTCAGTATCGACTAACCGAAAATTCTTCCGCCAACTTCAATCCCCACGCTACTAAATCGGGACAGTATGGCTGGACGAGATTCAAAGTAAAATACACATTTGGAAAATCAGCTGATTTGTACAATCTCATCAATCAATCTTTGTACGCACATGCTACACAATACGCGGTTGCTTGGTCAGCTGAATAGCTAACACAATATTGTTAGTACTTGGATCGACATGCGGACTACACTGCCGTTAAATGTGTATCGAGAATGGATGTCCATCATCAGCTTCTGTTGACGAAACTCCAGAAGACTTTCGAGTTGCTAGCGCGTATCACTTCGAGATCGCGCTGAGTTTGTTGCCTTATTCCGGCAATGTGGCAGGGACGTTGTTACATCAGCTGGTTGATTTTACACAAAACAAAATAAGGCGCCACATTTTACTGCTTTCGGAGATTAAGTGCTTGGTGGACAGGATCGCTGTTACTGCTGGTGTCGATGATTGCAAGTATCCAGTATGGTGAAAAACGAACAGGTGGGCTATCAGCCTATGAAATCGTGCCGAAAAGATGGCAGAATTTTGAGAAAGTATTCAGCGACTTCAGGTCGAACTTCACACATCGTGGTATTCTGTCCACCAAGTCTTGAAGGACCGGAAATATTCGTCGTGCAGAGTGGCACCGATAATAAACTTAAATGGATGACCCACTGTCTCAACTGGAGTTATGCATACGATGCTTAGACCAGCCTCTGTTAACTGAAAAGCCGTTGTTCTTCTGTAAGGATTATTATAAGAAACATATTTTAAGTAACGGGATATTCTTGCACACTCCCTGTGGGTTCTACATAACAGAGACCAGAGATAACGGCATGATATTTCAAAGGAATTCCTGCCTACATGTTCAATGGTAATACTGTGGTAAATTTTCAGGCCGGAGGTGCGAGTATGCCAACACGGCGGAATACCTCAACGCGTGGGAGGTACGTCCAAAAGCCCACAGTGAGCGGACCTGGGACAGCATGGGCGATTGGATGAGTCATCGGTCAACTGGACCGGACAGAATAAGATGGATGACCAGATCGGAGGCGCGATTATTTCAACACCCAGAAGAATATCTCGACACGGTCGTGGAATACGGTCAAAGCCCACAACAGATAGATAACTGACATCACGATCGACCGGACGAGACATTACTCAACGAGATTGGACCAACGGTCGAGGAATGGCAGGCGGGAAACCCCCAGATGGTTGGCGGCCTCCGAA
>JTDE01001414.1:102192-114076 GCA_014338405.1 Paragonimus skrjabini miyazakii | reverse complement strand
AGTGGTTGAGCGTTCACATATGATAATTCGGTCGTGCCTAACGTGAGGTCAATGGCGCAGTGGTAAACACGGTTGCCTCATGAACAGCATGTCCGTGGTTCAAGTCCCGGCCGGTAGTGGCGATGATATGCACTACTGACGAGCTCTAATGAGAGCGAAACTCGAGTCTAGTGCTTCTTTTCGAAAGGGGCCGACTGGATAGCCTATGGGAATGCGACAGCTGCGATCAATTGTGGGTGACGTTCGAATTGAAATAAAGATTGTGCTTTATTGGACGTCTTTTTGCTACAAGATCTTATTCTTGAGCTGAAATGATGCACATGTTTTGGACTTTGCCTTATGTGTGTTCATGATGGGGTACCTTGATATGATGAACCACACATGAGATGGCACCTGCACAACACACTTGAGAAAATGGACGGTACGCGGTAAACGAAGAAAGTGGCCACTATTTTCTTGCTGTGATAACCTACTTTATTTGGGACTATGTGTGCAATGAATATAACCTTACTATTGTTACGCGTGTTATCTGTTCAGTTACCTTAGCTGTTGCTACGTAATATATGACAAACAAGGCTCCGCCTTTCTAAGTCAAGTCGTTTAACATCTTTTTATTTTGCGATTCTTATGCACAGTACAATGTGATGACTGAAGTCTGTGCTTTGCCTCCGGGGACTCTGCAGTAATAGTAAGGCCAAATTTTGAAAAGTTGCTAAGGCTACGTATCACAAGTTGCGACGTTGCTGCCGAAATTCCTCACTTCGGTCGGTACAGCATGAAGGCATCTTATTCGTTACATCACTTTATCACAGTCTTACGAGTAATGCGACGGCCACTCACAATGGGGTCTCGTCAATGTAATGTTTATTCACATATTCACCAAAGATATTTCCTCCCCAAAGTCTAGCCTTTCGCTGCAGTTTTTCAGTATATCTGAGCGTTTTGTAAAAGGCTGCGGATAGGAAGTTGTTTCGCGGAACAGGCTTACTAGGCGGGTCCCCAAGGTGCCGGTCCACACTATACTTCCGTATGAACTACGTTTGGTCTGACTGCGTTAGTTGGATATTAGGACAGTAAAATGAAACTATTACTATGATTCCCTCAGCTACTTATCAAGCTGGATATGTGTCGATTTTTTGAAATGACAAGCAGAATATAGAATATTATGTTGAGTTTCACGAAACCTAGATGCACAAACAGCGCAAAAGCAATTCGGCTAGCTCATTTCATCTAATAGTTGAAGTTCATTCACCAGCATTGTGGGCTATCATATCGATCCGTTTACTGATACTGCTTCAGGAGACTTGTATCAGTTATTCAGGTACACAGGTACCAGCGTATCATACGGAATATGCGTGTGAATGTACGCTGGATCGGATGCTCGCACCAGCGGATTTTCCAGATGAGTATTTCGAGGACCTCTCATTTCCTGCGAATCGTGATTATTGGCCGATATTTCTCAGTTACATTTTTATCTACTGCCAACTTGTGCAAGTAGTATAATTTCCAACGTAATTACACCACGGTTAGCAGCATGTGGGTGAGCCGATTGGCGTCACTATTAATTCTCGCACCATAGACTCCAGGCATGATCCCGCAGACAGAGAACATTCATCATTTGTAAGAATTCGGCCATAGTTCATTGTGAAGTACGTTTAGTGGCAATGAGGATGGATGATGGACATGCGGGCACCTACAATTTGTAAAGAGTGAAAGATACATGACCTACTGGGTAACTACCGCTCTGTCTATGCACAGGTATGTGTATTCCTATTGTGTACTAGATATTTCATTTCCATACATTAAGTACTGTGCATGTTTGAGTATAATGTTCGCAAGTCCGGTAGGATTTTTGGCCAGTCTAATTCATGAGTAAAACCCGTTTCTCCGTGTTTGAGAGGTGTGCTTGCATACTCGCAAATGTACAGTCGACAGGAAAATTGGTAGCGCCCGATCATCGTGGACCAAACGTGTATTTCTTTCAGTGTGTCACAATAACTCAGAAGAGGCTCAAGTGCAAAACATAGGGACTTTCGCTAAACTCAAACCGACAAAAGAGACGACATGCTTAAACGCAATATGTGTTTTGTCAGCTGAGCTGGGTGGTAACGCCGAAATCTCACATTTTCACTTAGTCTCCTATACAGCTCACTTCATCATACAGACTCCAGTAAATGACTCACGAGATTGACTACTCGATCAGGATTTCTCAAAAAGTTCATGTTGGAGTCGACCAGTTGCACTGCCGAACGATCAGTTTGTACTAGTAATATTTGTGAACCTGCCTTAAACAGTCGGCGTCTTGTTCTAGTGCATAGTAATGGTGGGCTGGCCCGATGTTGGTGGGGGGTGACTGCACTGACACTTCGTTTTATGATGCTGAAATCTCTTCTGTATGCTGTGGTTCCTTCGAAATCACTAACCTCAAACGCGATGACTCTTGCATTTTCACACATTTGTTGTGATCTAACGTATAGTCTGTGCGATGATGGTTAGGTGATACGGCGAGTTAAGCTAAACAGACAACCACTGGAATCACTGATATTTTAAAAGTTTTTGAAAACTTCTATCACCTGACTTTGCGTTGTATGGTGACGCATGAGCAGAGAATCAGGTAAATACGAACAAGATAGATTGGGCGGGTAAATGAGTATAAATGTGAAATTTCTTTGCTCCCGACATGGCTTCGTAGAACGCTTGCCGCATTTGGGCATATTGTTTCTGTCGCTGGCTCAAATCCAGTCGAAATCTAGATGTCTCCCAATTGGGTCTTATATAAAAATGACGGGAATATACAAGGATATTCGTTTCATAACTGGTTAGGATCATGGGAGCATGTGTTAACATAAGTTTACATTGATGAGAATATATAAAGGGACTTTTACCCTAATTGTGGCATTCTAGAATTTATGTCAGACATCTTACACCATTTCAACGTTATCCTAGCGATCTTGAATTCATTCTTAAAGTTCACACTTAAATTCACCTATAATTGGAACTGTTACTACAGATTTAGACGAGGTTTTCCAACTTTAGAGTACATTACCGTTGGGGGATTTTTTTTATATTACGAGCGATTGATTTGGTGTTGCAGTTTCACCGGTTAACTTCCGAGATAACGACTTTTGCTAAACGTTAGAATACACCTCAACAAACCGGAAGATTGATATAACGTTTTATGGATGAAAACATGATCATGTCTGATGTGTCTGTAGTACACGAACAACTGATCCGGGTTAAATAATTTATGAGTAAAAAAGTGAACGAGCCGTTAAAATACACTGTATCACGACTTTGCTATACCACAGTTGTGACCGCAATGGACGCTTGGTTGCTCATTACAGGACCGCCCGTACAGGTTGTTAAAACATGGGACCACGGACACGTACACTCATTTTCACGCCTGACATGCATTCACATACATTGGGTAGTAGTACGTTGTCATTCGCCCTGGTGGCAATTCCTTCATAGTGCGTACACACTATTCCGATAGTCGCTTTTTTCTGGCGTTGAGGCTTGCCCTTTAGTTCCTGATTGTCGCTTGTGAGTAATATACTACTCCCAAACGGAACCGTTTGTTATACAACACCACGATGTGAACGTCTGTAAAAGGCTGCCCTGATGAGTCGACTAAGATGATCTTGGATTATCCGGTAAGTCCTGTAAGAGAATTTTGGGAGTGAACGTGCTTGTAGTAAGTTCCTACATTCCGAACTGCTAGTTACACAATCAAGAAAAGCCACTTCCCAGAATTTCCACAGTTCTGTTTTTCCATTCAACATCCCGGGTAGGAAACAGCTCATACGTCAACCTTCCTATTCGGAGCCAACTGTTTCCGTCTCTGTCAATTAACGTTCTAAACGTAGTAGAAGTGTACTGGATCATTTGCGAGGTCGACTGTAACGTGATATCTGTTGAGTACCCCGTATTTCATATAGATTGAACATCACCCACAATTGACCGCAGCTGTCGCATTCCCATAGACTTTCCAGTCGGCCCCTTTCGAAAAGGAACACTAGACTCGAGTTTCGCTTTCATTAGAGCTCGTATTTGTTTAAGATCATGTAGGTGGTGAGAATGGATATAAAAAATTCCCTTGTTCACTCTGGGAGGTTGAGTTTTTAGTTCGCAAATGTACTTAAAAGTGCACACACTGTTGATCTCCATGGATCCACAAGTATGACTACATGAGTGCGATAGAAAAATCCAACAAATCCACACTACTGATGGGCTCTAATCAGTTAGCGAAAAATAAGCCTACATTACGACTTCCCGATAACATTGTCGATGGTAACGGTTTGCTTTAGCTAGATGCCGGTTTAAGAAATTCCATCTGCTACCTCTTTCAAAATGGCCGACACTAAGCGCACGGTACTCGGGTCCATTTGACATAGAGCGTTTGTTTCGCATGACTCACATCCCTCCTCTCTATCATCTCGGTGTGTTCTGATATTTGCCGCCTTAACTTGGTTGAAACACCTGTTGGTTTAAGCTCTGTAACACTACTGAGATCTTTTAGCTCCACTGCACTAATGCAATCTTCTCAAGTTAAACCACTGCAGACATGTCGGGCTTGCGTTGGGTCACGGAAGAGTAAGACTGGAACATCGTATAGATAAGAATGATAGTTCTTCTGATCGGAGTGGGCTAGCAGGAGGGCATACTTGAGTTATGAAAGCTACGACTGCTGATACATGTCGTACATCTGACTGCTATTCACAAACGGCATATACACTATTCCTTTCGACAACAGCCAACCCCACGGAGCATTGTCGTTTGTCTTTATGGAGAGATGAAAGCAATGAGGGTGTACCAGTTCTCCCGTACATCTCCCAGAAGCGACCTCTATGAGAAGTGAGTTGTTGGTTGTGGAGATCAGGTTTGCTGCGAAATTATTGTTGTCTCTTCTAAAAATGGTCACTGAAGAAGTTCACCAGCGAAAAGTGTTAGAACCATATTTTTTTAACAAATTCACTATATAAATGCTTGTCAAGGTGATTTATTAATGAGTATCAACTTAATCCGGACAACCGCTATGCTAATTGCGTTCCTCTAAGCATGAAGGTTAAAGTTTCAGACTCATTATCAATTATAAGAACTAACAAATGGTACTCTGTCCGACTGTTACCGGATTAGACTGCCAGGTGTTAATGACTCACTTCTGTCAGACAATTAGGTGAGCCAGGCGTATGCTTAAATGTAGTCTTAGTAAATCAGTCATTCCAAGTAATTTGTAACATTGTCCTGCACGGTTTGTAAGAACGGGTTTGTATTATACATTTACAAGTACCGTTTTGTCTCGCTGACTTTCAATTCACAGTTAATCCATTAATTATCAGCCGTTGGTGGGTTTAGTGAGGGACGCTGGTTCCTCTGTAAACGTCTAAACTCGAGAATGCCCTTAATGACGGACCCAGCAACATTTGATTGTGGTAGGTCTTCGATTAGTTTTTCAGACATATTCGTCCCTAGTGCAAATGAATTATTTGAATACCACTCACTGTGATGATTGTAAGTTTATAATACCATTCAGTCGGGCAGTCATCTCGCACACACGGCATTCTGATGCCAGTGTGTGCGTGTTTACGGGAAGATGTGCGTACATGCACATATCCACGTTTTCTGATTTATGACTTTGTAGTAATGAGATCCCACAGACGAGAAAAAGAACTTAGTCTTTTTATGCACACTCTGACATCCGTGTGTATCCACATGTCTGAAACCATGGATGTTTCTAAAGAAGGACATTCCTACGATCTGGCATTTTGGTAATAAATGGGTATTATGCGGTAGAAACTGACACCTCAAAGGATGTCTTTCGGATGTATAGGTTTACATTACTGAACCTATTGCACGCCAACGGACTGATGTCAGCAGTGTAGTCAGGTGGAAATTGGTTCAACTAAGACATTAATCATTAGCTTTACCGGAAGAAGTTGATACTAAACGTAGATTGCAAGCACACAGCCCTTCTAACCTGATTTTCAAACCAAGTTAAGCGTTTGTGAGCTCAATGTCTCACTTCCGCTGATATAGAGGTCTAACTGTAATGGACCGGTTATCACCATTTCATTCCACGTAAATTGGGGCTCTTTCATATTCAGCCTACTACTTATGATCAGTAATTTAATTCCAAAAGTTCAACTTCACGCCTGAGTGGATAGTTCCATGTTACTACCCACAAGTGTTTATTTGCTGGAAATACACAGACTCATTTTTACTTATGGCTTGATGTGCCCGTATTGTTGTGCGCTGAGGTAATGCATCAGTCTTCTCATTGTACCAAACGATAGGCACAATGAAAGCTGAGGAAGTGGATCAGTCATACTAGCGTACTGCATTTAAGACTGCGGATGGAAGTATTGAGGTGTGAGTAGAGGACCTGAACAAACTGACCTGTTTCGTGTTCCCAACTCGTTAGCGGGTACGGACACAATCCATTATATACTGATTGCGGCCGCATGGACACGACATGGAAAATGTTATATTGAATGATCGTTGATGAATTGATTGACAATAACACAACGTTATGAGCAAGTTGTAATACTCTACGTTTCGACCACCTCGGGTGGCCTTTCTTGGGCGTGTTTTGGAGCACTGAGTTCCCTTTAACCATTTCATTAGAACAGAAAGAAGACACATATTGCGATATGTTAACATTTCATTTGCTCTCATCAGTCGCAAACGTAAAACATGTAAGTTACAGATAAGGACAGACAGGGATTAGACAACAAGTATTATATAATCACGACCATGGCAACCCGATAGGTTGCTTCAACCACTTTTGTGCACACAACGTCGGCAGGTAAGTTCGGATGAGCATCGTTTCACAGAAAGGTAATAACTTCGGGTTTCGATTCCGCAACAGTATCTTGAACCAGTTTAATGGGTCAACTTGGTGACCTGTTGTCATGAGGTGTTTAGCAATCGATGAGGTTGGATTTCGCGACGTCGGTGCACCAAATTGAGGCTGATGCGTCATCTGTTGTTTCAGCCACTTCGGAATGTGTTCGGCGACTCGCTGAGATAGTTGTCGACCTGTTCTGCCTATGTAAACGTCACTGAAACTGCAAGTGAACTGATAAACAACATGGGAGGCAGAAGGGTTTGGTAAGCTACATTCGCGATTGCGGAGATCTGGCCTTCTTCTGGTTTGAAATAAGCCTAACTGCGCAGCCGCATACGTTCGAGCCAGAGCAGACTTCAATTTGTGCTTTATGTCGTCGGCTAAATGGTCATCTTTGAATCGCAAGAATAAAAACATCCTTCTTTCGAGCTGTTAGTATGGGTTCAGTGCTCTTCTTCACAGTGAATTTGTCGGGGTATCCATTTGATAGTAACGTTTGTCTCAGCAATTCCTGATCCATCTGCAGTGTATCGGGGACGCAAATACGCCTGGCTCTATGAAACAGTGTTTGGTTCGAGTAGGTCGTGAGAAGTTTTGCTAGGGAGACCAACCAATTAGCGCGCAATCCAATTCTCACGTGATGCTTTGCCTCAGATTGTGATAACTGCGCTCTTCTTTCGACGGTCATACAGCATAACAATTCTGTGTTGAGTCTGAAATCACCGTTCATACATCCTGGTGCACTTGTGTTGTCCAACCTACTGCCTGCCAAGTTGAGCGAACGTGTTCCTCATTACTGGAACTCATTCGATCTGATCTCTTTCGTCTGATGATTAGTTTGCAGCAGCATCTCCAAACGAAGCAGCGAAGGTGCATCACGTCATATCGATTGATCGACCCGGCTTCGAGTGAAGTGATATGTTCTAACTCACTCAGTTAGTCAAGCTTACTCAGTTAATCAGATTGCAGCTACACGATCGAACGCATGTACGTTACTTGAACTGTTTTCACGCACGCATTTTCAGGTGCCCCTCTGTAACGTGATTAGTTCTAACGCCCTGACAGCCATGTATGGCACTCAATTTGTTATATAAATTAAGAGCCTCTGTGGCTTAGTTTGAACTCGCCTCGTCTCTCCAATAGACGCTGTTGCCGCACCTATTCTTTTTCTCGGTTCCGGGTCAGCGATTGAATGCGTAACATCATGAGTAATGCCTCATAGATAGTGGATTTAGATTATTTCACATTGGTTTTATACTGGGTTGGCTGGCCTAGAAACCTCGTTATCAACTCTTCTGTTTTATCTGTCTTGATTGGAAGAAAACTTATTCAGGCACCGCACCATATGCGATAATGTTCGTCGTATTATTATACAGACTTCGGTTATGGACATTCACTCACCTTCTGCTAATAACTATGCCATTTATTTACGCCACCTCTAGTCACACAACAGGTAATTATGTCATCCATAAAGTAACCTGATCGGTAGTTATCAACAAACTCATTATCTGTTATGTCGGTGCATTTAATTGTGAATCGGCTAAGAAATCCTGTTTGGACAGTTGCTCCTATGAAGTATTCGGTGGATTCCATATGAGGCAGTGGGTTAATTGGATTAGTGAGTCCAAGTGTGAAAGTTCTGAACTCACAAGGTGGCTTCGTAATTCGTCTAGCAGAGTACTTCCTGTATCTGGGCATGCTGTTTCTCTCATTGGTTCGAATCCCGCCGAACTTCGGATTTTATACAGCTGAACCTCATTTAGCATGTTTATCACACTACTTACCAGTAACATCTGAAGACAAGTTACGTATACAGCTAACTAATGTAAAACGGGTATGGCTAGAAGCGAAACAATCATCTAAGTCACTAGCTTTTGCTGGATACAGTAAACAATATCTTCGAATCCTGACCTGACCAAAATGGCATGGTAAAGCCAAGCTGGAACGAGCTGCCGAAGGGGTTTGTACAGTCTTCACTTAGATTAGATAGTGAAATATTTAGAGTGGTTCCGTCACACTTTTCGAATTTTACACGTCTTATTTCGACACACTCCAAGGATGATTCGTGTTAAAACTGTCTACCTGTTATAACAAAAAGCTATCTATCGCGTGTACACGGATTCTTAAACCTGGTAAAAGACACTACTTGCAGCTCCCGAACATATGCTGTTTAATTTTTAGACCGATCTGGGTGCGCTTCAGAGCACTTTCATTTGCTACAGAGTCCAGTTCATAAGATACAGGATCTGGAAACGAAAAACACCTAAGCTACAAACTAAGAATTGTATTCTGCTTCAGACTGTTTTGCCTGTACTGACTAGAGTAATCGTTGGGAATGTGGCTGAAGCATTTGACCTTTATTTCTAACCGACGACGTGTGCTACCACCAGGAAACACCCAGAATAATTTTCTATTCTTGGTATGTACACATATGAGATCGCCGTCATCCAACATTAGAACCGACACCCTATAATTTTGTAGAATGAAATGTAGAATCTTTTCCAAGGTGCAGCAAGTGAAATTACAAGAAGAGCTAATTTCGCTATAGGTCACTATTGTGGCATGCAAACATTCTTCTAGTGTCATCATGCAGTGCTACGGACATTTTCATATGGCTTACAGAAGGAAGTGCTAATGCGAAAGTTCTTTATCCTCATATATCAAAAAATATCTAATTCAAAGCTGAGTAGAACGACTGAGAGCTCTTGATTCCTTTTGATCAAAATGACTGTTGTGGGTGTTGCACTGGTATCCATGTAAGGCCTGGTCAACATCATACCCCTTAAATTATCAGTCCATCACCGGAGCCTCTCCATCGCAGCCACTTGACCGCCGTTCCATCTTTCAGTTTGCTCATATTTTCTATGCCTACGCACTAGCAGATTTAACGAATGTACACCGCTGACGTGGTCCCGTAGATCACCACGATCATTTTGGCGTTATTGTGAGCAAACAGGTTTCAGCTAGCTTTCGTAATAACTATAACATGTAAGACAGTCTGTGATTGAATGTAACGAAATTGTCCGTTAATTATCGGGCAACCTGATTGTTTTGTCACGTGATGTACGCAACTTGATTGAAAGTTCAGACTGGTGTTGGATATGCATGGGTCAATCACTGTTGGGGACTTGTCCAGGGTAGATGACGTTATGCCACAGAATGTGCATAACTGAATGCAATATGCCGCTGTGCTACAACCAATGAAAATTATGTCGAGGGCACCACATAACCTGGATACAAATTTTAGTGAAAAAGTTTATTAAAAATGAAATTCAAAGGACAACTAAAAAGCACGTATTGTAAGAGACTCGACAACCATACAATCCATATCACCTGAATACGACTAAGTTATATGTTCAGTTGGCTAGAAATGAATAAGATAAGTCAATAAATCACAAACTCTGCTTACAGATGTACGGAACCACCGGATTCACCGAGGCACTTGGTCCAGACCTTAACTCGACAGATCGTTGTCGAACAGATCGAACTAATTCAATGTTACAGTGTGATAAGATATGTGATCTGCATGAAATTGTCACAATTGTTTGCATTTTAAACGGCGACACACTTGGACCTAGACCCTCTTGAAGCTCATCGAGTGAGTTCAGCTCAAAGCAGTCACACATGCCTACCAGCTTCTCCAGCAGTGATGTAAAAGTAACTATTTTAAATTGGCTTTGTTAACCCTAACCTTGTTTCATCTCAATAAAATCCTTCACTGCCTCGTGTAAATCTCGTGGTCCTTTTTGTTCCAATCATCCAAACAGTTCTGTATCTATATTGCGTTCGACATGAGCAAGACTGATCACTGCATTTTAGAACACATGCCAATATAAAACGCTTTCTTCAGATTCACGTTTTTAACGCTAGTAACGGAAATTATTTAACGCGAGATTACTCCCAGGTGAACCGTGTACTAG
Organism: Paragonimus skrjabini miyazakii; assembly: GCA_014338405.1. Taxonomy (NCBI): domain Eukaryota; kingdom Metazoa; phylum Platyhelminthes; class Trematoda; order Plagiorchiida; family Troglotrematidae; genus Paragonimus; species Paragonimus skrjabini miyazakii. The sequence goes on along the minus strand of JTDE01001414.1, from coordinate 103,309 downwards.
TGGTGCGTTTATTGCTGGACGAGTGCAATAATTCGACTGCTTTGTTGAATCACGCTCTAGCGGATTGCGTCCACCAACTGTTCAGGTTAGTGGATCGTTTTGTAAATGGTGCTGACAGGTTTTCACCTTAGATGCTATAGAATGAATATCTTGAGTCGTTACTGAAATTACCAGTGTAGTAAGGTGGAGCGATCGTGCTATACTACTCACATCACTGCTATTCAGTAGTGGGGGTCAGAGCATAGATTTTGACATTGAAGTCGTCGCAGGAAAAATACAAGAAGAAACATCGGAGCGCAGCATCGGATGAAATGGTTTCTGGTACGCGAAGGAATGTAAATGAACTGAGCTTTGACATCTGTGGTAACCGTGACGTTCTAAGACCAGTACCCTGCACAGATGAATGTTTTCGTTTGTCGCCATGTTGAAATGCATAACTCATGTGTTGCTTTCCTGAATAAATAACCCTTGCGCCATCTCTGTTCTTGACTCGCAACACTAAAGGTAATCAAAAATGTACATACGGCGTTACAGATTTTAAGAAGACAGTATACTGACCATATTGATTTATTTACTTTGCGACCCCCTTCATATATTTCAAACAACATTTTGTGGTCGCTGTTACGACCCCACCTGATAGAGAAAGGCAAGAACAAACGCAAGACCACGAGCTGTATCTCTATCACGAACGAACGCAACGATACTGCAAAGCGGTACGAAAATCAGAGCTCAAATATCGGAACGCAACTCTCGCAACTTAGAACCCCCCCAACAAGTAAGGAAAAAGAGGGTCTTCAAACGAGCTTTATTTACTGCTCAGCCCGAAGGCAAAATTGCGATTTACAGCAACTGTATTTATAGGTTTGGGTCGGCCTTGCGCCTAGGTTGCCGAATTGACCAATCAGAAGCGAGCGTAGCTCCCTGGATGTTCCAGAATTCTGGCGAGCTTTCTAGTTCCCAGGAAATGAAGAAATCCATTTCCCTTGCAAATAAGGCGAAATTTTGGGAAAAGTGCCTCTTCCCAACAGTCGCGTTTTCCCTTCTTATAAAGATGAGGCTTGTAGTGTAAACCAAGAAAGCAATCGACAATTTTACAAAATAATCTACAATAACTGTG
>JTDE01001414.1:80867-94728 GCA_014338405.1 Paragonimus skrjabini miyazakii | reverse complement strand
GAATTGCTGCTTCAGCGCGTCTAGCTCGTTTTGCCAGCTATGGCTGGACGACGCTACTGGTAAGTGTACATGAGACACTGTGCGGCTTTGACAATTCTCGTATACCTGGTCAGCAAGCTCTGCGAGTTTTTGAAGCGGTGTGTCCTTGTCGAGTATGGACAATATTTTTCGGATATCGTCCGGAAGATTTTTGTGCCACAACTCACGCAGGATTGGTTCGTTCACCGTATGTTTGCTCTGAAGCTGTGTCATGTGACGGAGGAGTTGTGAAGAAGTTCTATCACCCAACTCTACTCCAGCCAGAAGCATTCGCAGGTTCTGCTCATCGGTTGCACTAGTTCGTCCAATGATCGCGGCCTTTAAAGTGTCGTATGGGCTAACACTAGATCGAGTGTAGATGAGGTCGGCAACTTCAGTAGCGACCTGCTCTGGGAGGTTGGCAACTATAAAATTATACATTGACTTTTGTGAGCGTATCCGTCTAGAGTCAAAGATGGCTTCGACTTGAGCAAACCGAAGTCTAGGATCACGACTACCGAACTCGGGAAGTTTAACATAAACTGCATTTTCCACAGCAGTAGGGTCTGGTTCAGAATCAGTCATGTTAAGGGAAAATAAAGTCGCTCACAAAAAAAAGGAACCGATTAGGCAATGAAAGGGAGAAAAGAATTTTCGGGGAGTATGCAGAAAAGAAAAACTTTAAGCAAACTTTAAAAAGAAATCAACGAGGGCTCACCAATTATGTAGTGGAAACCAAGAAAGCAATCGACAATTTTACAAAATAATCTACAATAACTGTGTACAATAAATTCCACTACACTAAGTTCGCTATACGCTTGGGGAAAGTTCCTGTTAAATAGCAAACAAATTCCCACGAATCCAGTTCCTCCAGTTTATTATAATCCACTGTTGCCACAGTCAACTCCCGGTAACAACGACCACGTGCATGCAGAAGCTGAGGCGCGCGAGGACGAAGTGTGTATTGATTCAAACAATAGACAAGTGGTTTATATGTACAATGAACATAATAGGTATGAAGAACAGTGTATAGTAAGAGAACAAAAGATTAACAGACTCTACAGGCTCATTCTGCAGTTAGTCGTTTCCGTCACAGATCTGTAGTGAGATCACCTTCGATCTCCCCCAAATCCTAAACTCCTTGCGACCTGAAAGTTGCCTTACTAGCATCACCGTACCGGTTCATATTTCCTTGTGAATGTAGATTTACCACAAACCACTAACATCAAAGTTAGTGTTTTGGTGTGGGTATCGCAGCTTTACTCGTGGATGTATAATGAATCTGCGTCATGTTCACTACAGTAGGCTACATTCATGTTTTAGCTTTTGCCGTTGGGAACGCTATCCAGCCAATCTGACGTTTGTTTGAATTCTGAAAGTTGATTAGAATTTCCGTTGACATTCGTCGTCTTTGGCGGCTGGCGTGCGATTGTGCTGAATGTTTTCTCACGTCCAATTTCTTAGCGCTTTTACTTGTTGCGTTGAAATCTGTCTGTGAACGGTGTGTAAACCAATAAATAAGGTTTGTTCGCAAACTAGCCGTTTTCTCATTATGACTTTCCGTTTGCGTTAACATAACGTTAAAAAAACTTTGGGCTTATGAACCACAGAGAAAGAAGCTGACTTCACGATAGATCGTTTTAGAGGAGACAGTGCCCTATTACAAACCTGTGACACATGTTGTAGCGGTTATCAACCGTCAGATGGTGATGCTCGTGGAGGCCTATGCACTTGACAGGAAAGTTTGTCAGACACTACACCTTTCCAATGTAACCGTCTTAATTTTGTTCGTTTCTTTCTTTTGGTTATATTTCAACTCCATTCTCATTTCATGTGTCAACCAAACAGTTAACGGTTTGTCAATAATGAGAATAAGGACATGCAGTTTGACAGGTTTTCGGTAATTCATCCTCAGGCCGGTACAGTTATATGGGGAGTTTGTAGAGTTAGATCGAGATATCACTTTGTCTTACTGCAGATAATCTAGATCATTGATCAGTTGGCGGTCCATTACTTCAGGCACAGGTTGGCCGCCGATGCGGCGGATTTGTAGTCATGATGGACGCAATCAATAGTCGGTTGTTTGTTGAGCACATTGTGAATTGAGCATGAAAAGGAGTTAAAATTAACTAATCCCAATACACACTGAAGTGCCTAAATGTGATATGGACACGTGAAACTCATGTGACGCATTAGTGATTGTGTGTTCATGGAATGTCATGAAGTGAGGTGTGAAAATCGCACGTTTTATCATTCCTTTTGCATTATTTTGCACCAAATTTAAGAATAAGAGATGGAGAGGTAATAATTTACAAAAGTTTCCAAGACCCTATTATCTGATGAGTAGTAGGGGATTTTGATTTTCATATAGATTGAACATCACCCACAAGTGATCGCAGCTGTCGCATTCCCATAGACTTTTCAGTCGGTCCCTTTCGAAAAGAAGCACTAGACTCGAGTTTAGCTCTTGTTAGAGCTCGTCGGTAGTGCATACCCTTGTCACGGCCGGAACTAGTATGTTTCTGCTGGATAACCGTAGAACAGTGACAATACATATTGGGACCGTAGTCCTAATCGGTGTATCCCTTCATATCAACACAGCACACAGGTCTGACAAATGCCCCAATGTAGAACTAAATATTTTGTGTGTCAAACAGACTCGCACACACTGAGTTCATAATACTAAAACGTGTCACCTCAAACTTGATTTGTAGAGAAATCAACGAGTGTAAATTAAGCCCAAGTCTCTGTATGTAATGCCCGTTTATCCCTGGCGTCAATGTGTGAGAACTTGATGTTCTCACGGATATTTAACGATAAGCTGGTATTTTTTTGGGGGGCTGATGAGGAATGTTATACATTGTGGGGATACTTGTTACTGGAATTGCCATACTGTCTAAGTGTGGAAGTAGGGACAAAGTTAAAACAGTTTGAAGACCTGAGGCTGGTGTGAACGAGATTGCATGCTAAATGCTTGCTATTTCTGACACAAGACATGACAAATTGTGACTTGCATGAAAGCTAAACGTTTTCCAGCTGATCTAGCATAAACGCAGACTTTGTGATGCTTCTCCTCATCTTCGGGAACACTATCTATCTAAATTTGAAGGAAATTTCAAATATTCTCCTCATAGGCTTGTAACAAGTATGTATCTGCTAGTTTACGTGTATAACGATTGTGCATGTGTTTGTATATGGAGTTCAATGAGCATAAATGCGGAGTGAGGTTTGTTAATTTTTCCCATGCAAGGGTTCAACCAAGCAACGCCATACATCCGGATATCTTAGTGATATGCGGAATACTGTCCACAACTTAGTTATTGTAAGTGGTTCCAAAACGCTCAACACAACCTGTTGCTCCACTCAATTTTTGTCCAGCCAGAGGTAGGTTACAGAATGCGGACCACAGTGATGCAGATGACCTAGACAAAGTCACTCAAACTTTAGTAAATCTTGAAAGACTGCACTTTAAATTTCAGATATGAAAAATCGATGATGTCCGATCGACAATCAATAAGATTCATGTCATCTTTCGTGTCCCGTATTACACACTCACTGCTCGGACTAAGTGGTACAAACATAAGAATAAACACGAAGGTGGTTCATAGCATTTCCAACTAATGTTCCCAGTTAACTCGTTTTGTACAGTACGAAAGCAGGTTACAATAAACATTTACGTTTCCGCTTCGACTGGGAAAATTCCGACAAAATTTTCTTTTGCTGAATAACTCTCAGAGTGTCATCTACAGGCCAAATACAACACAATAAATATGAAATAAGTTGTAAAGTCAGGATTTTGTGGAATTTAATACAGCGTGAATCTAATGTTATTTTGGGATTAGGGACATGGTTATTGTGGTGCCGTATTAAGTGTTCCAACGACGACAGGCCATTAGACAGCTTGATCCCGAACTTCAGTTCGAAAACATGTTCGGTCAACTGGATGGTCTCACAACATCATCCCAAACAAATTTAGAACAGTTTAAGACAACCTTGGTCAATGCATGTTATCAATAACTTAGCGCGAAACCTAATGTGAGTGGGATACTGACAAAAGATCATAGTGAGGCCTTAAAGAGCCTACAGAAGGACGACAACATCTTGAATACTAAACCTGATAAAGGCGCGGGGATAGCGCTGTTAGACAAACAATCGTACCTAAACAAGATGAACAACATACTAAAGGATGATGCCATATTTCGAAGAATGGAGTCTGAAAAGAACCAGACACTTGCATTTGAGGAGCACATCTTCAAACTCCTGAGAAACAAGAAACAAAATGGAGTGATTGACGTTTCAGTGTTCGAGCGGGTGCAAACAACAGGCTCAGTTATACCAAGACTCTATGGTTTACTTAAATTTATAATGATGGCGTACCCCTACGTCTGATTTTAGACATGATAAACTCACTATATCAAGCACTGGCTCAATGGCTAACCGAAATTCTGGAACTACTCCGCAACAGACTAGCTCTAAATAGCCTCAAGGATACGTTTCAGTTCATTGAATCTATAGAAAACTTGACTATTAATAATAAGAGAATGTTATCAATGGACGTGTGTTCGCCGTCGTTGGAACACTTGACACGGCACCACAGTAACCATGTCCGTAATCCCAAAATGACATTAGATTCACACTATACTAATTTCCACAAAATCCTGACTCTACAACTAATTTCATATTTATTGTGTTGTATTTGGCCAGAAGACGACACACCGAAAGCGAGATTGTTCGCCATGTTTTGACTTTTGATGAAATCTCCGGGTATATTTCACAACTCTCAGTGTGACGAGGGAAAATATGTAATGAGAACAGGAAGTTTACTCAATACATAGGAACCCAGTCTATTCGACCATATTTGCCAGTGAACATCAACCAACCACACTTGTCTGTGTTTCTTTGGTTTGCAATGAGTATTGTCGAAGTGATATTTTCTCTCAAAGGGCGTTCCCCGTTACTTTCAGTAACGGGGACGTCAAATGAACAGAGTAGTCACGAGAAGCATGTGTGTGTTCAGACATATAGTGTAAGTAAATGTAACTAGCAAAATCTATAGTGTACACAATAAATAGCGATAGAAAATTTCCACGACGTGAATAACCGATCATCATCATAGGCCCAAAACGAAACACAGAATATATATGAAAGTGCCGATTAAGGTTCACAATAATTATCCAGAATGATGATCCAAAAGGAGTAAGTGTCACTGAGATCTAAGTCGTCCCGGAACTACCAGCTGACGCAGTTCTTTTTTCGTATTATCCGGCCATATTTACCTCAAAACAACCATGACGCAAACAGCTCGACTGACTTCTTGAAACAGATTAAGGGCCTGGAGTTGGAAGAAGAAGGTGCACTTGTTTTTTTGATGTTACGTTGCTTTTCACTAACATACCGAAGAAACTTGTGATAGAAAGCTTGAGGCTGCTGATAAATGAGGACAATAGCCTTCGCATTTGAACGAATATTTCCCAAAAAGAACTGATTCAATTAGTGGGGCTTTGCATGGAGACTTATCTACAATTTCCCGGCCGAGTATACCTGCAGAAGAGGGGCACACCACTGAACTCACCTATATCAGGATTATTTGCAGACGCCGTAATGAATCACTTCGAGTGTGAAGCCTTTCAAACATTCAAACCTAAAGTGTGACTTCGATATGTGGATGACACATATGTTGTTTTACCTCATACTCAGTTTGACCAATTCCACAGTTGTTTGAATAACATAATAGGTGGAATAACCTTCACACGCGAAGAGAAAGAAAATTCACGCCTGGCGTTTCTAAATGTATCGGGCATAAGAATACCAGATGGCAAGCTTGAAATTACTATCTATCGTAAACCGACAACAACTGATGTCATCCGCAGGTTCGATAAGAATCTTCTAACCTGTCAACTCAAAAGCTGTGTGCGAACATTATTTCGACGTGCAGACACGAACTGTAGTTCAATCGAACTCAAATGACAAGAACGACAACACCTGTGCATCTGTTCACCTTCAGTAGGTACCCCAGGGGTTTCACAAAGCTATCTACCAGAGGGTGCATAGGAACTGAACATGCGGAACCAAAACGCGAATGACAGTGCCGTATATTCACGGCACATCTGAAGCAGCACACAGGATGCTCCAACCACTAGGCATCCAAATACCACACAAGCCCAACTGAACACTGCGTTCAGTTTGGTGAACGCTAAGGATTGTTTAGAACGACACGAACAGTCTGGCGTGGTCTGTACAATTCTATATCTGGGGTGTGGCCAATAGTATGTGGGAGAGTGACATACAACTGATCATACGCGTGCACGCACACAAATTAACGATGCGACGAGCGGACGCTAGATCACAACTGTGGCAACACTGCGCAAACACAGGTTACAAGGTTAATATAGATCATGCGAAAGTGGCCACGCGGGCAAAAATGAAAGGGGAACGACTTGCATTGGAAGCTCTCTATTCACGGAATTCGTTCAATCAACACGTAGAGATTCACAGTCACTACGCCAGCATCGTTGGCACTGAAATGTAAAACGATCGGAGAGAGACCGACAAGCGAACACGGTGAGCAGCAGAACACTCTCATCCCGGCATATGTATCTGCCTGATAACGGATCCCAGTATGGATTTGAAAGGTCACAATAAATCGCTAACTGCTCAGCATGTGCCTCTTTCAAATACATCATATATATATTGGGACAATTATAGTCACAAACATGTTGGTGTCTGATGCACTGGAAGCAGGTGATAGTTAAGCCGCCAGGCTACTCTGCCTGTAGCGCTCAAGCTTCCCGGAGTACGCGTATTCAAGAATTTATCTTGCCAACTTAGCTCGGGAACCAGGTGTGATCTTAAAAACCGAGCGTTTTTTTTCCACAAATCACGATCTTGTCTGCCGTGAAATTAAACCTGTCCACTTGCGACTTAAATGATAGTCACATTTAGACGACCATAATTCTTTCACAGGACTTTGTACCATCGCAACTGAGGCAAGTGTACGGGTAACGTTTTTCTAAAACAATTATCTGGATTGCTTGTCGTCTTCTTTTTGAAGGATAAACATCGAACACAACTGTATCGTGTGAGTTAATTTCAGAATGTGTGGGAAAGCTCTAGACGATAGGGAATGTTCTGCCCGGAATATCCGTGTAGATTGTGTGTCAGCCAGTTAGCGCCAAATTGTTTTTGTGCTACGGACGAAGTGTTAAGTTATGGAGGACACTGAACACTTGGGCTTAGTGGACATAAATGTGTCCATAAATACGATCTGTTCTTACTAATAAGTACTAAAGAGCTAATATTTGATCTCCACAACCGAGACATTTACATCCGTTCACTACTCTGCAGCATATCGATTAGATCTTAAGGTTAATCAATTCACCTACCACCGAAGGTTTACTGTCAGTCTGCCAGATAATCAGCTTTTGTACAAGCTGCTGCCAAACAGTGCCAAGGGCCTGTCCTAGTCATCGAAAGGACATGTACGCCAAATACGTAAGGTGACTGTGGTTCAGCCCACATATGAACTGGTACAGGATCTGACGTGAATAGTTGGAGCATTTGTCGTTATCGTACAACTGCTGGCTAGCTTTTTGAAAATGTTCGAAAACAGTATGGCTTACTATTGTAGTCGTCGTCTCGCCATCTCGGGCGGCGCATAATGTGACAAGCCTAAGTCTAAATGACGCTCACTGTCCCAACCTGCATATGAACGCGCACACATCCATCAGCCAGAAACCCTCTTCCACATCCGAACGCACGCACATTCCGCCAATTGGGACGCCCCAACTGGATGCGATTCAGTGCGTTCAATACACCGGCACGTATGACGCGGTTGGACCCGGATCGGAACAGAGAACAACACATCGGAACAGGACAAGACACGGTCCGGACAAGCGCTACTGCATTAAGCTTGTACACCAATCCCAACAATAAAGATCCAAACCATTTGACTTAACCTTTTCACTATCATCGAGATAACGTTATTGACGAGCTCTAATGAGAGCGAAACTCGAGTCTAGTGCTTCTTTTCGAAAAGGGCCAACTGGAAAGTCTATGGGAATGCGACAGCTGCGATCAATTGTGGGTGATGTTCAATCTATATGAAAATCAAAATCCCCTACTACTCATCAATAACGTTGTTTGTTAGTGGGTACTCAAGCTATCACGGTTAAGAGTTCCACATTCAGCCGTGATGCGCCATCTGAGAGGGCGAGACGACGGCTACACTGAGGACTCATAACTTGCCTTACTTGATGGAAAACATAATTGTGAATTGTTTTAAGATAATCCCTCTTGAGACTGGTAAGTTTCTATAGAATGTCTATGGTGCAACACTGAGGTACTGGTCACACTGATTGAACGAGGTTAACCACCAACCAGTTGATATTACTCTCAAACGTATGGTTGCATGTAAGTGTTTTTCGATCAATCGGCTGCAGTGACACAAAAAACAAGGCAAGGGGTAGCAAAACCCCACTATAACCAATGAGGGATTAGTGCGAACTAACCATCCAGTGAACGCTGAGCAGTCGCTGTAAACCACGGTGCCTACGACCAAGAGCGTACGTTTTTCACTTGACACAGTCGATCAACGAGGTACGAGTTAACCCCAATGTGATCATTTCTGATCTCTAAATAATAGTCTTCTCTAGCTAGGTCTGACAGACGTCAGTCGATACTGGAGCAAACAAACACGATAAAGTGCGAATGGACACTGTTCGCCGTTAAGACATATTAACGAACGTGACCATCACTCGTCCAGTGAATGCTTGGGAAACGATGGTGATTGAAGACTGGTAGTCACTGAGTATCCTTTACCCTAGGGACAATCTGCTATGATTAGTTATTTAGATCCTCGTTCGTGTGGTTAAAACAATCCACTTGGACTGGTGCCTAACCACCTATGCTCAATACACTAAATCATCTTTTTGGGACGGTCTATCTATCCACAGTTCGTTTCTATATGACTAGCTCCACATAGATCGCCTTATCATCCAAGTGGTCGTTAGATTATCGTCAAAAGCGCTACGTGTATTAAACACTTACACCGGATTCATATGTTGTTCAGGCATTCTTGTGATCTACTGAATAACGTCTAAATGCTACTGTGCTTCCTTGGGGTATAGCTGGAAATAAAGGTCGTCATTTTGCTATCCCTGGCTCTCCTTACAGTTGCTTTAGGCCAGCCAATTCGGCAGACACGTGCGAAACTATTTACCATTCTAAACACAATGTTCACGAATGTAAAGTTTCCCTCCAAGCATTTAATACGTCGAACTTCCACTATGTTTCGCATGCCACGGGATAACGGCTTACCAGTATTGATTGGTTTTTATCAGCCTCTCCATCGTGTGCAGTTGAAATGGTACCGAAACGTAGATATGACCTGACTATACCGAGAATGGTTTACGTGGACATGTCAGGATGCGAATGAATGAAGGATGAGTCATCTCATGCGTTGATGTTGCATTGACCTTGTCAATCCAACTGACCGTTGAGGGTAATGTCGGTGTTTGGAATGTGGCCCGATGTAGGAACGGTAACCGGTCAATGGGCTTGATAAGAAAACCTCTGGAGCTGGTTGGCCACTCTGTGACAACCGTTGAATTATGGTCATCTGGTCAAGCCAAATGTGTGGTTAACAGCGCAATGATCAATTCACTTGTCTATAAACACGCAGGTTGAATTTCATTTACCATTTTGAACAGGGGTGTAACCGTTGTCTATTACTTCCACTCGAAAGTAGCTGGTTGAACTGGTAATTTAACTGCAAACTTTTTGACGAAATATAGTTCATTTTTAGTTGGTTTCAACCAAAATCTCGGAATACTTCTCACCAATTAATTGCTGACTGCTAACTAGTGTCCTTCCATGTGTGTTTTTGTGTTCATTTTGAAAAGAAGGATAACCAAAATCTGGTGAAACAGGTAATAATTGATTGGCGTTTATTTTGGCGTTCAACTGAATGCCTCCTGCTGTCCCCTTTCGAAATTGGATATTTTAATTTGGTTTTCGTTCAACTGAATTTTGTCGGTATTCCCTGTCTTGCCATTCAGACCTGGATGTGAACGATAGCCTTCCCGTCTTAGAACCAAGAACACTGAACTTTTAATCTATTTATGTGAAGAGGCACCACTGGAACGAACGCCGTTATAACAAAATGTCGCTATACGTAAAAGAACCTGTCGTTCTGAAATGCACTCTCAACAAACAGTGAGCTTTTGTGGTCAGTGTAATAAACGCTTTCATAGTGAAAGTCTCAGTGTAAAGTACAACTTGCTAACAAACATACTTATTCGATATAGAGAAGTATACATGGTGAACAAGAGCCAAGCCGGATATATGTCCCTGACTCACATTCGTGGCCACAGTTGCAGTGAGGAGGAGCGATCGTGCTATATTACTCACCACTGCTATTCAGTAGTTGTGGGCCAGAACATAGTTTTTAACATTGAAGTAATCGCAGGAAAAGTACAAGAAGAAACATCGGAGTGCAACATCACACGAAATGGTTCTTGGTACGTAAGGGAACGTAAAAGAACTGAACATTGACGTCTGTGGCAACCGTGACCGTCTGGGCGCGGCGCCGTACGCAAATGAGAGTTTTTGTTTGTTGCCATGTTGAAATGCATAACCTATGTGTTGATTTCTTGAATAAATAAACCTTGTGCCATCCGCGTTCCTAGCTCACAACACAAGTTTTACCTGACACATTGAGTGAAGTTCATCGTGAACATTACTTAGGCACCATAAATTATGCGTTGTTTTACAATCTAAAACTGTGACAATACAAAAAGTGAACATGAACGTCTGAACTGTAAGCTAGGCACAAACACACTGTTCTCTCGCTCTGCTAGATTTGTCTTGGTCGAAAGCAGAGGAGTGTTGACGTTGGTCGCTACTCGGCGGCTGTGAACTGTTCAACCATGTTATTTGGATGGTACTTCGTCTCACCGATCAGAGATCCTGCCGAGACCGTTGAGACGAAAACAGTCCTGCTATGACCTCTCAGCAAACAAAACTCATTGGGTCACATGATTTCTCCGGAATAATGGACGGTTAGATGGATATGACTGAGTGTTTGTGTAAATAAGGGAAACAAGTGGGTCAATAAGTCAATTGCCAAACTACAATCCGAAAAATGATGTCACGTGTAGTTCCACTTGATTTCATTATAAAAGAAGAAACAATAACAACCGACAGCGTGATAATCATGCGCTGCTTCTGTTTGGGGTGAGACGAAGAAGTCTCTCTAAGCCTTGGTGCAATAGAAATGAAACTTGTTAAATTCTAAAAATCAGGACAAACAAATATTTTTTTATGTATGTATTTAAGCGTATGCTTGCTTAATTTTGTTTTTGTTATATGTCATATTAAGAAGGAAATAAAGAAATGTGTGAGTAGGTCGAGTTGATATGAGTTTATTAAAAAAACGTGAACATAGTGTGGTAGATTGTCAAATCAGAAGTGCAAGTGTTCCAACGCTCGGCGGAATACCTCAACGCGATGGTGAGACACGTCCAAAAGCCCATAACGAGCAGACCGGGGACAACATGGGCGACTGGATGAGTCATCGCTCAACTGGATCGGACCAACGGGCGAGATATGGCAGACAAAATAGGATGAACAACCAGGCTGGAGGTGCGTTTATCCCGACACTCGAAAGAATATCTCGACACGGTCTTAGAATATGGTCAAAGCCCACAGTGAATAGATTGGAGATAACATGAATGACCGGACGAGCTATCACTCAACGAGATCGGACCAACGGTCGGTGATTGGCAGGCGGAAAACCCCCGATAGAATGCGTCGGTCACATATAAACCGGGCAGAACTGCACACGACATGAGAGCGGAAACCGCAGGGTGTTGTGGACTGGAGTTCCGACCCATGAACGCGAGCGCGAGCGTAGCATGGTAACTAGCGCGATGGACAATAAAGGTTGTGCTTAATTGCACGCCTTTTCGCTACAATAGTTAGCAAACCTCGTAACTTGTTACTTTTAGCAAGCTGTTTTTTTATAACAAAATAATTCCTCACCACCCAGCTTCCGTTTCAACACTGCTTAACTGTATCGCACTAGGCAAGGATGAATTCGAACGAAACCTTCAACCTAAATCGATGAAGAGCAGTGCTCATTATTAAGCATGGATTTGTTCAATTTGTGGATTATTTTGCATAAAACGTGATCTGTGTGCCATAATTTACCCACAATCATGTAATCTACAGGTATGTATTGATTCTACTTCAATGCCAACCCAACTATGATAGGAGGAGGTCAAGCGAAACTAAATAGAAACTCACTATCATTTTGCCAACTCACTCAGATCCTTATAATTTTGTGCTATTGAACCTTTATCGCTAAGTGTTTTCCGAAATAAAATTGCTTACGTAACTAGTAGTAATTTAAAATGATCACCTGACTATTGACTGGTTGAACATACTAGTCAGTCTATCTACAAGATCAATTACTTCTATCCGAGCATCATCATCATCATAGACAACAATACATCAGTGGTTCACACTGATGCTTAACTGCCACACAACCGTGAAGAAAAAGAAACAAACCCTGTTTAGGAAGAGAGAAGAAAAAAGGGAGAGGGTAGGGGATCTAATCGCTAAAAATAGCCACGTCTACATTCAAACATACAACATCAAGGCGCTTACACCTTGCAAACAAACAACCGAGCTGTAAGTGAAAGTAAGGCGTCATCAGCAAGACAGCTTCCTCACGACTTCCACTGCTCCACGTCATTGAGTGCACTTACTTCATAGACAACTCGGCCAAACAACGACAAAATTCACGTCACCGAGCTCGGTTAGCCGTCATTTCATCTAACGTCTCAAGCCACCGACTCTCTGAGTCGCGAGGGCTCCAGCCGGGGAGACGAACCCGATCTACAGTGCCCAACCCCTTCGTCAACGATTTCGTTTGTCTACGCCAAGTCATCATCTGTCCACCTCGCACCTTACGCCAATCGGCCGCAGCGTCGATAAACAGTGCTCGGTGTGGCAAGCGCTTAGCTGGCATCCTTAGTATGTGACCTAACCATCTAAGTCTGTGCAAATGTAGTGGCTGAATCAAAGAACTCGTCTGACAATCAGTGCCAAACACCCGCTTCCCAACCTCCTCGTTGCTTACTCGTTGGTACCAACCGATACGGGCGATTGTACGCAAACATCAGTGGTCAAACACCTGAAGACGGTTCACGTCTTCTAACCAGAGAGGCCATGTTTCGCTGCCGTATAGTAATACAGCCTTTACTGTTGTCTGATATACACGACCCTTAAGCTTCAGAGAGATACCTTTCTGTCGCCATAAGTGTCACAGATTAGCAAACACCGCCCTAGCCTTAGAAATACGCGTCTCTATTTCATTCTCTACACCTCCGCCATCGCCTCTGATGCAGCTTCCCAGATATACAAACCGGTCAATAACTTCCATGATTTCATTATCTAACATTAAACCTACGTAATCACAGCAATCTTGCAGAAGCACTTTGAATTTCGAGACTGCAAAGCGCATTCCGAAGTACTTAGCAGAACGCGAAACAGCGTTCAGCGTTGCTTGTGTCGCTTGAAAGTTGTCAAACAGCAACACCTTATCGTCAGCATAATCAAGATCAGTCAGCCTTCCACCAGGTAGGGGGTCCACACCGGCATCATTTGAGTGACGCAAACAGTCCTCCATTATTTCGTCCATGACGAAATTAAACAAAAATGGTGAAAGGGGACAGTCTTGACGTACGCCGCTTCTGGTGCTGAAGCTGTCACACAGCTCATCATAAACTCTAACCTGAGCCGAAGTATGGGAGTAAAGCGCCGACAGTATGTTCACATACTT